>CAAKHD010000049.1:24979-36758 GCA_901007705.1 Fistularia tabacaria | reverse complement strand
GTCTCTGCGCCCTCCCCTGCCCACACCACACGCACACACACACACACACACACACACACACACACACACACACACACACACACACACACACACTGGCACACACACACACACACACACACACACACACGCTCTCGCTGTCAGTTCACCTCATGACGAATGCTTCTTTCTCATTACCCAGAGTCCTGCTGTTGATTCTTCCGCATCTTCATCTTCCCCCTCCACCCCTCTTCTCCTGTCTTATCTCTCCTCCCTGCCCACTTGCTCTTATTGCCTCTGCTGTTTTCCCATCACTCTCTTCAGCATCTTGAGGGGAAAATATAAAAAAAAAAAAAAAAAAATTAAAAAGAAATGGACGCAGAAGTACCGTGATGTTGAGGGGAGGGGGAGGGGGGGGGGAAGCCCGGGATTGACGTTAATATCCTCCTTGCGGGAAGACTTTGAGGTGAGATTTACGCAGATTCAGCTCGTGCCGTGTTTTCGAGTTTGACAGAAATACCTTCAGCGATCCCCTTACGAGAATGTAATTTGTGCGATTTGCGATGAAAACAGCGGAGGCCCGTATGATCGGAGGACACCCGTTGGAAAAGAATGGTTGAATTGGATCAGCCCCCTCTACAGGTCTTAGTTACTGAGACCCAGGTCGCTTGGTGTTATTAGTGGCGAAACTGAACATAGATTGGATATCAAAACCACAGAATAAAATGATGTTGAATAAAATAAAATACTGTACTGAAAAAGGCAATAGACTGGATTCCAAAACCACAGAATAGAATAAAATCAAATAAAATGACATACTGAAAAGGGCAATCAATGACCGAAAATTGGCCTTTTTTTTATTGAGATGGAAAAATGCAAAAAAAAAAAAAAGAAAAAATGAAATAATATGAATTAAAAAAAAAAAATGACCAAACATTTGATAAACAAATAAAACAATATCAAAACCCCATCACTAGAATAGATGCTGGGAACCTCGAATTGAAGGCAGGGTTTGGTTGACAAAACCAATCGATTTCTGCCGTTCGCGCAAACTGTCGCTCCATAGAACAAGCAATCAGCCTTCCCGGCGTGAAAGGCAGACGCCGTCCGATCCCAGACTGCCAGGTGAATTGAGCTAATCGGAGATTGGATGCATTATAAAGTCAGGGACAGATGTTTCCGAAGACAGCGATTGTTTATTTTAGCTGTTTTTTGAGAGCCAAGAAACTGGAGAGGCGTCTCGAGCCCGGATGTGGATCGATAGCGTGAACAACTTTGCGGACCGGGAGATAAGACTCTCGGGGGGGTTTTGGCACGACGTCGTTCGCCGCATGTCCCGTGCCAACTTCGCTGCACTCGTTCGCCAGCATTTAATATGATGAATATAACATTAGAGACCCTTCCTGGGATCTTCTCCCAGAAATCGACCGAACTATATTTTCCCCTAAAACCTGCCTGCTCCTGTGGAAAACACCCTCTCGACCGACATCGGTTCAAGAACCGACAGCCCCTGCAGATTTCAATAGCCTTAATATTTATTTTTCCCAGATATTTTCTCTCGTCTTCCCCTTCCAGCGACGATCAATAAAGCGGGAAAAAAATAGAAACGTTTCAATAAGAAACGTACTTGGGTAAAGAGGGAGACCCTGCCCTTTCAGAGCAGCAGGGCTCTGATTGTGAAATTTCAGCCCAATGAAGGAAATATTGATTTTTCTATGGACTGCAGATAAAATGGAAGCAGCCTGAAAAAACAAAGCGAGAGTGGCGGGACGCCAACATAAATCTGGTTATTTATTTATCTTTTTATTTATATTTTTTGAAAAGGATTATTTCAGAGGACACAACTTTTTGATGGTCTGTGTCTCATCACGGAATCAAAAACACATATCGGCTTGATCTTGTCTCCGGCCTGGACATACTGGACTCGGGATGAGATTGGACAAGACCACGATTGATTTATTTATTGGCCTGTTTAAATCCAAAAAACAGCGAAGGCCCTTTTGTTTTTCATTCAATTTTTTCGGTCACAAAGACAAAGAGATGGAGACCTGGGTGAATGATTGGAATCTTTGATTATTGAATTAAAAATCACAAGGTCCATGAACAGGATCTTCCGAGTCTTCTGGCTGCTGCTGCCACGTTCGCAAAGCGACTTAGCAAACTCAGATGATTCAGTTGCATCGGTTAGCAGACTCAAGTTAGCGGCTTCACTGAAAACACCAAATGATTCAGTGGAATCACTTCAAAAACTCAAGAAAGCGGATTCCACACAAACCAGATAATTGCTTTAATTCGATTCTGGACTAGAATTAGCTGACTCACCTGAAACACTGTGGGCTGTGATGATTCAGTTGAATCAGTTCACAAACTCAAGTTAGAGGACTCAACGGAAACACCGCAAACTCAGAGGATACGGTTGATTCGGTTTGCAGTCTCGCAGTCAGCTGATTCTCTGCAAACACTGTCGAGTCAAATGATTCATTTGATTCGGTTCACAGACTCAAGTTAGTGAGCTCACCTGAGACCCCACCGAATCAGATGACCCAGTTGAATCAGTTCACAGACTCGAATTAGAGGATTCAATGGAAACAACCCAAACACAGACGACTCAGTTGAATCATTTCACAGACTCGAGTTAGCGGGCTAACCGGAAATAGCGCGGACTAAGTTGTTTGTTTCACTGTCTTCATTCCCGGCAGTGAATCGAAGAAATAAGTTAAATATTAGAGTTCACAAGTAAACTGCCATGTTGGTGATATGACTGACATGTTTTATGCACATGCTATGATGATTATCGTTATGATGCTATTATCATTGTTATAGCCAACAACACTGGCTCGAGTGAACTAAATCAGGTCAACTAGATCACATTTACACACACACACACACACACACACACACACACACACACACACACACACACACACACACACACACACACACACACACACACATATATTTCTTGGCCTTGATTCGGCCTGTCTCTTTAAGTCCAGGTCTTGTTTCCGTCTCTGCACCCTCCGATCTCGGTCTAGTCTTGTTCTGGGTCACTGCGGTCTCGACTACAACACCTGTATACAAATACTTGTGTCGAGGGGAGATCAAACACAGGAGATCAGTCGACTGATTCAAATATTACATGCCGCCTGAGAAACGCGGCAAAGTTCTAGTACGAACCTGCCTGGCGGAGGAACGTTTAGTATTCTTCTCTTGAATTTCTCCAACAAACACCCTTATCAGCCCTTTCACCACGGCGAATGCTCGGCGTAAACATGATAAATCCCGGCCGTTCTCGGGAATATTAAATTGCCGTGATTGACGCCCCCAAAGTGGCGGGTAAGGTCGGCCGTCTGCGGCATCTCCATTCACGGAGATGAAGAGGGGGCGTGTCGGCCTCGGAGACAGGGGAGGGACGGGGAGGGGGAGGGATGCACCTTTGTGTTGTTCAGAGGCGCAGTGATTGGAATGAATGGCCTTGAGGAGCAGGAAAAAGAAAAACCCCGACGCCACGAACGGCGTGCCGTCGTGCATGCCTCGACTAGAAAGTGAAAATGAGGAGATCCTTGATTAAGACCGGAGGTTGATCCGGTGAAAACGCCGGCATGTTGCGGAATTTGGTCGCGTCGCCTCGACCCGGCAGCTGCGCCGCTGCAGATAAATCAACTGTTTTGTAGCTTCAGCTGTTAATTTTCATTCCTATCGCGAGCTGTCGTCGCAACCATAATGCCGGCCTGGGATTTAAGTGACATGAACCGTCGAGCTGCTGTCAAACAAAAAAAAAAAAAAAAAAACAGAAAATCACTGATGCCATGTTATTACCTTGTAATTACAGTCAAAACAGAAATGGTGCATTCCTGTACAAAACAAGCGACACCTCATTGGGGGACGGTGTAGTTGGTACCATCTAACATAGCCGGGAGAAAATTCTGAATATTTGAAAGTGGGCAAACTTTTTTATTTATATGTTGTGTCCGTGAGGGGTTCTTTCACAAGGCTTGCATGGCACTCACAGTTTTTTATTTCTTTTTTTTGGACTCAGAAGAAAAATTAAAACAAAAAAAATGTTCAAAAAGGGGTTTTCCGTGAGGCGCATCTGCTGGTGACGCAACCCCGGACAAGCAGATTGAATATAAATAAAGAGGCAACTGCATGAAAAAACTGGAACCCCTGATTTGCACACACAGACATGCGCGACCGCGTCATCTCTTCTACATGTATCGGGCACTCAGAGACCGGGGCGGCTGTTTTTCACTCCTGCTCTATTTTAACAAGAGCAGTTTTAGAGAGAGAGAGAGAGATAGAGAGAGAGAGAGCGCCGGGAATAAGTAAATAAATAAATAAATAACGTCTATTCATTTGCCGCAACCGGCTCTGGAGCCTTAGGCTGTGTTTACGGCTGACAATATCTACATGGCAGAATAAGTATAATGGGCTCCTGAGTGATTTGGAAGAGGCTGCCAGAGAGACGGCCCTTTTTTTTCGCCGCGCGTTCTTGTTTGTCTATCAATTACAATGTCAATTAAACAAATGTATTTGGGGCTCCGGCTCACCGCTGGCAGGAGAAGGACCGTCTGGAGAAGCACCTTCTGGGAGGACTCCAGCCAAAATTTGCTCAGTAAATACCTTTTCCTTGTAAAGCTCGTTGGATCGTCCATTAAAGCGCTGAACATTAGCTTTTGAAAATCGCTGATTGTGATTATGAAATCATAAAAATAGTTTTCGGAGGGAGACCTTTTGGCCCCTTGGGCCCGCCGTGTTAACCGCTGTCCGAGGACGAATACAAAGAAAACAATGGATAATAGCTGAAATCCCGATTTGCATTTCTTGAGGTCGGAGCTCCTGGATGAAGGGTCGCCAATTCTCAGGAGGAGAGGGGGGGGAGAAGAAGAGTCGACGGTTGCACGGGCGCTGGCGGGCGCGCTGTGGGCAAAATTCCAAGACGACGCAGCCTTGGCATTCCACGTAAACATGAGCACCCTGAACTCACCACGGGGGCAAACGCATCCTCGGAAAATTACCGCCCTAGGATCGAACATGCAAAATTGAGATGCAATATAAAATGACTTGCTTGGACTTGAATCACACCGAGAGGTGTCAGTTACTACAGACAGGATCATTAGAAGTGGCACTGATTTGAATTTAAGCAAGGAAGCGCTTATTGAATAGAAATACATGTAACTAAGTAGTAATTACACACTGTCCACCATGTAATAGCCATTATACACCACCTCTTAGTACCACACTGCAGTCGTATGCTGCTGCAGTGCGCACATCCATGTCTGTTTGCCGAAGTGATATATTATGGGAAAAAAAAAACAGGGGTTTTGGCAGGATGTTTTCCAGGACGTCTAAGCCAAGTGATCTTTGACCTTTCGGATATTAGATGCCTTGACAGTTACGCTGACCTTTAACCGACCAAATCTAATCAGTCCACGAGCATGTCTGCGTCAGACGCGATGACCCCCCCCTAGGCTCTGAAGGGAATGGACGGCGGAGAGCAGCGACTCGACCTCAGGGGCTGCCAAAAAACGATCAAATAAGCTGGCCTCTTGGGTCCGCATGGAGGTGTGTGCAAAAATGCTTTCCAGAAAGAAAACAACTCGGAGACACGGGAGCCTCTGGCTACAACTCGGTGTGTTGACGTTTTGCGTGGAGGTGAAATAAGACGGCGCCATCTTCGTCGCTCCTCGGGCTGGACGCCAGGGTCGACCCGGGCGAAGTTTACCGCAGCGGCGCACACACAACCGGTACAGACAACTTCCGTGGTTTGGAATGGCATCACTTTCTCTTCATTTTGAGTCCCGACTGAGCTTTACTGCGTTATCACACAGGTAGTTGGGCCTGAAAATCATCTCTCATTGACTTACGTTTGAAACTGTATTCAATGATATCATGAGATCGGTCCAGAAATGATATAAATATCTTTCGACATATAGATTTGACATTTGACAGCTAGAAAAAAGATAATTGATTGTTTTCCATTTCATGGAATAAACACATGGGATTAATAATTTCTTGTCTAATCAATTAATTTCATTCTTCTTTTTCTTTGTCATTCACATTAACCTCCCGAGAACAAACGGGCAAACTCAGGCCAACACCAGATGGTTCTCGTACGATGTTCCCTCGTTTTGTGTTTTGGACTCGGCTGTTGTCGCGGCGTTTGCGCAACCGGCCCGTGTCTCTCACGAAGACAAGGGGAAGAGTTACGATAAATACCAAATAGATCCAGCCTGGCTCCGGAGAATATTCCGCGTAGGACAGTATTTCTTTTTTTTTTTTTCCCTCAAATAAGCATGTGTAAAGACCAAAAAAGTTGCTTAACTCATCTGGCTCGAGACAACTGGGCCCAGTGAGAGCCAATTAAGCCCCTTTCCCGAAGTATCCCTAATATCGGTGCCACAGAATTTATTCAAAAATAAAGTAACCCACGCCAACACGTAAAACCCGCGGCAACGCATGGCCGCGGTGCGGAAGAGGAGCCCAACGGCCCCTTCCGATAAAAACTCCTACCTTCTAACACGATGAGCTTGGCGCTGGTGTTGATCTCGCCCACGCTGTTGGTCGCAGTGCACTCGTAGATGGCCTCGTCGCGATGGGTCCTCAGGGGCTGGATGCGGAGGACCGAGCCCGACCCGTCGTCAAACTCGATAACCTGGTCGGGGAGAGAGAGCGGCAAGAGAGCGCATCGGTCAAGAGGGCGGAGAGTTGGTCCGGGATTTCGCTGCTCCAGTTGAGCTAATGGCTAAAAGAAAACTTCAACGGATCCTCGATTTTATTCAAACCAGCTAAAATGACAGAGGTAACTAAGGAGAAATTTAGCACATAAAATGCTAACCAGCTAGCCGTAGGGATTAACGCCGAATGTCAGCAATATACCATCAATGGTAGGAAACTAATCAAATAAGTACATTTTATATATATAAATATTTACACAGACATACATAAACATGCATACATATATATGTTTATACATATATAAATATAAATACACATGTCTGTGTGTGTTTATATATATGTACACACATTCACACACACACACACACACACATACATATACATTATATATATATACACATTATATACATTATATATATACATTATATATATATCTATATATATATATATATATAGATATATATACACAGACACAGACACACATACGTATACACATACATATATTGATATACATCTAAATATATGCATATGACTATACTTGCATAGCTGACACACTCACTAAGCATATTCTCCCGCCAAAAAAAGTGATTTTTTTTTGGCAAGGATGCGCCATGGAGAGCGTTGCCTCACAGCAAGAAGGTCCCTGGTTGGATTCCGTCAGGGGCTCCTTTCTACGTGGAGCTTCGCATTTCACTCATTTTTGCAAGAGCTTCTTTGGGGTTCTGCAGTTTCTTCAAACAGTCCCAAAACATGCAAGAATTATTCCTTAAACATGGAGGACCCTCTCTATCAAGAGTAAATGGTACTTCTCCCAGTCCCTTCTTCATGTATGCGAATGATGTACGTGGCTGTTCGTTCCTGTGTTCCTTCAAGTCATAACTCGTCCTTTCCTCAGCCTCATGTGCAACCAGATAAGTTTTTTTATTTACCTAATCAGCTCAGTGAATAGCTCTAGAACCGGTGCAACTGTTTTTTTTTATAGGTCGTATTCAATTAAATATTTGCATGGGCTGTTTTTTTACAATGGTGTGTGTTTCATAGACATTACCACGAGCGGTCACATATTCAGTCACAAGCTGTGACAGGTCACTTTCGAAAGTGAAATCACATATCCAAGGTCTTCTATGTCAAAGGAGCGAGTGATCAATCAGGCTTTAATATATATCAAAAAATAATGTTTATCATAATTTTTAAAAAGTGATATAATTCAGGTGTTTTGTGACAGGAGGCCTTTTTGGGGGGAAAAGAACTTAATATATTTGATTGATTTATATTATAAATCGAAAAAAGCTTTTATTTCATGTTTCATCTGTGTTTATATGGACAAAAAGTTTTCCTTTCTCATCATTTTTCTTAGTATATTAGGCCTTATATTAGAGTATTTGGGGTATACAACGGAAGAGTGCAGACAGAGATGTATTGATAATGAATTAATGAATATCTACTTATCAATTAATTTGTAAATCTATTTGAACTATGGGAGTAATGATGTAACTTTGGGAGTTGAACAAGAGGCTCTTCTCTGACGGTCCAGTGTCAGGTCTTGGTTAACCCCTTCCTCCGCCCACAGGTGATTTAGAATTATCTTCCGCCGGACCCCCGGTCATTTCCTCAGGTCAAAATCAATCCGGTCCCCACGCTGCCAAAAGCTGAAGTGTGAGGGAAAAAGTGCGAGCTGTTGATTAGCTGCTGGGCTCCGACTCCATTTACACCTCCGCGCCAGACCTCCTGGGGACTCTCAGCAAAGAAGCCGTCATGTCGACCTTTTTTTTCTCCAGCACCCGAAGCCGCTTTGCTTCAACAAAAAAAAAAAAAAGAAACGCACTCCCTAACATGTCTAATTTAAGCAAATTCCATTCCAAGCCAGGTTACTTGTTGTTCGGCTCACAGCTCAAACAAAACCAACGCCACGACGCTGGATAACCAGGAAGTAGCATTGATACGTGAACCCAATCATGTATTTTTGGTCATTTCGAAAGCTGCTTTGAAATCTACGTCAGGTGCACTGCGTGCGATTCGCTCTCTGCGTCCCTCCTCACAACTGCGTGACTGCCCGGTGCGGCGGAAACGCGCGGCCGGGGTCCGGACAACGCAACAGTCAGAGGTCAGGGTTAATTATGCCGTGGGGCTGGCGTTGACATCACGTGAAATGTGTGTTAGCTGAGGCATGTGGCAGGCAGGGCAGAAAAAGGAGGGAAAAGAAGGAGCCTCTTGATGTACTTTTACCTCCACTGACTCCATCAGGGGGTCCGAGGCGTGCTCACTTGGAACCGTTCACTCACTCAAATATTTCCCTTTTCATTTTTTCCTCGACCTGATCCCTCTTTCATCCTCAAAACTGAGTCTGATTGTAATTTCATCCTTTAGTTCGATTTTTAAAAATATGATGAAATGATATTTTAACATTACAGTAAAAATATACAGTATAGGTCTACCATGTACAATACTTCTGGTAAATCAAGTTTCAAAATATGATCGTCTCCAGAGGATTAGCCATTAGCCATAGTGCTGATTATGCACGCTGGAGCCGGTTTAATCTTAACCGCTTACCTGTCAATCACAAGGCAACAACTATGATTTCTACATGTACATTTCATTATTTATATAAATGACGATTTGGAATTCACAATTTGTTACATTCTGTCTTTGCATCACTTTCAAATTTGGGAATGAATTTGGATGACAATTCCTGGATTGACAGTGCTTCTATAAACATTAGGCTGTATAATATTCATTCACGCATTCACTTATTATCTTCAGAGGGCGTGGTAGGTGAGGGGCGGGGCTTATCCTGGGCAGGTTACCTGTCAATCAAAGGGCTAGAAAAGATAAGATAAGATAAGATAATACTTTATTGATCCCCATAGGGGAAATTCTTTCGTCACAGCAGTGCAACGATAACGATATCAATAAATATGAGTATAATTATCAATAAATAAGAGGCAAAATTTAAGCTAGTCAAAAGACAAAAAAAAGGAAGAAAAAAAAGAATAGGCAGCAAGGTGCACAACATCAGGAAGAAAAATAGACAACGGAATGAAAAATTAATAAATAAATAAAATTAATGAATTAATAAAAAACAGCAAGGGTGGGAATAGACAACCAAAAATGACAGCAAAAAGGCCAAGAATAGAAAGAGTGACAACAACAATGACAACGATAAACAGGATGCAATGGAGTGACACCAGCAGGGATAAGAATAGACAACGGATGTAGGGCACGACATGAGTGAGCGAGTGAGGTGGTGAGGTGGTGATAGCACAGATGCACCTCCAACCAGTCAGAGTTGTGGCTGTCAGGACTGCTGTGATACAGTCTGATGGCCGTGGGCACAAAGGAGCGTCTGAATCGTTCGAAGCGTTCAGTTCTGCACCGGGGTGGGATGATCCGTTGGCTGAATGGGCTGTCCGTCAGCCACAACTCGTTGTGCAGGGGGTGGGAAGGATTGTCCAGGACAGCTCCCAGTTTGTCCTTCACCCTCAGCACCGCCACTCATTCATGATGGTCCAGGTTCAGTCCCACCACTGAGCGGGCTTTCCTCACTAGCTTGTTGAGCTTGTTGACCTCATCAGCACACTATAGCGAAGAAGAGTGCGCTGGCTACCGTAGACCGGTAGAAGGTCATGAGGAGCCTGCTACAGACACCAAACAACCTCAGTTTCCTCAGGAAGAACATCCTGCTCTGACCCTTCCTGTAGAGGGCATCTGTGTTGTGTGTCCAGTCCAGTTTATTGTTAATGTGGAGCCCAAGGAGTCAACCCTGGAGGAGGTGGAGACATGTGGAGACATCCAGACCATTCACCCTTGAACTGAGACCTACGGGGGAAGTCGGGACCTTCAGTGAACCTACTTCTAACCCACTACTAATCTTCTTACTCTCATTGCTCACATCTGTACTGCCACACAAGCCTTTATGATTAATATCATTACTAATGTTATTACACAAAAACAGACCGCATTAGCGGCCAGCTTTCATTAGCACTGACAATTTAGAGTCTCCAACGAACATATTGACTATTTTTGGCCTGAGGGAGGAAGTCGGAGAACCTGGAGAGAGTCAATGGGGCTGGAGGAAAAAAAAAAAAAAACTGGCGATAATGATATCATTTTCAGCCTGCGACCTCAATGATTTTCAAAATGTATTGTTATTATTATGTTTTTATGGATTAGATTTTCTTTTTTTTTTTTTTTTTTTTTAATAAAAACTACTCGTGTATTTTGCGCATATCAAAATTCTCATTTAATACTCTGACAGAGCATATTCTCTGCAATGAATGTCCAGCAGAAGAACGGTAAATGGTAAATGGTCTCAACTTATATCGCATTTTAGCATTAGCAACCTTACGGTTTTAAAGCACCCGTTTTAAATGCTAGATAGCATTCACCAATTCACACACACACTCATACACCAATGCAGTCCAAGGACACTTCTAAATGGAGGAGCCAGCAATCGAACCGCCCACTCTACCCAACCAAGCCACAGCTGCCAGGAAAAAGATAAGACATCATGGATAGTCCAAAACTCCTGGACACGCGAAACCGTGATTGTGGAGCCATTTCCAAAGCCCTGTTTTTCCGGAACCTCTGATTACAGACGGTCTCTTGTAAATCACGTTTGCGCGTACATTTGAACACTTCAGCGGCGGTCGCAAATGTTTTACTTCCCACTCTGATTCCTTTCCGATGATTTGCTTACAAGTGGTTGATTTTTGATGCCGAGTCGCTCTGTGCCCTCATCAGAAATTAGATGTAAAAATACACATGGGGGGCCAGAAATGCCATTCCAGCAATCCTTGATGACCTTCGGAATAAATCTTACAGTAAGCATTACTTTAAAAAAAAAAGAAATATATATATATATATATTTCTTGAGGGGGGCTAAACTGGATGCCATGCACCATCTCTACAGTGTGTGTCTCTTGTGATCTAGGACTCCACTGTTATCAAGTCCATCTACTCAATTGGATTAAAAAAAAAAGGGGGGGGGGGCAAACGAAATCCTGGCCAGTCTTGGAACATGACGGATGTCTATATCAACTGTCGCCTGCCAGACTGATGAGGGTTTGTCCCATGCTTTTTTTTTTTTTTATTTTTCTTCCCAAAAAAATAAAAACACCCAAGGCTA
>CAAKHD010000049.1:17677-24711 GCA_901007705.1 Fistularia tabacaria | reverse complement strand
CGCCATCTCTAAAGTGGTGTTCTCTTGGGATCTAGGACTCCCCCGGTTTCAAAGCCACCTCCCCAAATGGGATAAAAAAAAAAGGGGGGGGGGGCAAACGAAATCCTGGCCAGTCTTGGAACATGACGGATGTCTATATCAACTGTCGCCTGCCAGACTGATGAGTGTTTGTCCCATGCTTTTTTTTTTTCTTATTTCACCTCCCGAATAAGTTCAACGACCCAAGGCAATTTTTTTTTCCGATCTGTCGAATTATCTAACAGTTCTTTTCCTTGTCAGACTCTGTTGACAAGATCAACAACAACAACAACAAACAAGGTATGAGGCACAGGTGTATTAAAGTTAGAAAGTGGAAAAGATGTACTGGGCTTCCATCTGATTAAAATAGGTGTTTTTGCTGCAAGTGTACTGGAAGCTCATTGGCTACCAGCTTCTCCGAAGTTAGCGATGACCCGGGTGTAAGCGCGGCGTATACGTGGACCGGAACAGCAACCATACGGATCCGGTGGCTTCAGACGACCCGTGAAGGTCGAAGCAGGAGAGGAGGAGGTTCCCCTCTGGAGCTGCTAAAACAGGAAGTGGAGTATACAATGCTGAGGTTGAGTGGATACCAGGTATGTGCGGAGCTAGAGGGAGCGGCGTGGGGGGTAAAGACTTACAGGTCAAAGCACGGGGCCATTGCACTTACGACTCGCCCTCTATAAATGGCGTAACCCCCCACCCATCCGCGCGGAGGGAAGCCGTCAGTACAAGTAGCATTCCGGACATTCCGCCTTTTTCAGGATGACATGAGCCAATTATATCGTGAGTCCGCTCGCAAAGGGGGGGAACAGTTTCCACGCTCAGATGTGAAGCGGAAACCTGCGTCTAGATAGAAAGCAAAGTGGAGTCAAAAGCAAAGTTGGAAAGCTTCTTGCAGCCAACAGCCAGTCAGGATTTTTTTTTACTGATCAGCCAATCAGCAGCAAGAATCTTTTTTTTATTTTTTTTTTAACAGACGCACCATTGGCAATTTATGTTTTTTTTTAGCATTTGAATACAGCGCGGGAAAAAATGCTTACCTAACTGCGTGGATTCATTCTACCCACCTGAGACAACCCCACAATACGCTTAATCTTCGATCCCGCATGAGCGCAGCGTCATCACTTCGAATACGGCATGGTGCCGGGAAACAATGGCCCCATTGCTCATTCAAATCCACTGGCTTTTGGCAATTTGTGTTTTACAGCATTTAAATGCTACAGGGTTAAAATGCTTAGCTAATTGCACGGCTGCTTTCCAATCATTGGACACACCAACAATCCTCCATCCTTTGTGTGCACGGCTTCTTCGCTGCTATCGCCGCGTGGACCTTGGAACCTATGGCTCCATTAGCTTAGTATTGTTTCTTCGTATTTCTTTTCTTTGTTGCCAGAATAGCTTTTCAGGGTCAAAGCCATTCCCTGACCGATTTTTGACAATGGCTACATCTCCCAAAGCATTTCCAGAGATAAAGAAACTCCTTCTGTGTAGTGCTCTTATCGGTCCTAATCAGATTAGCCAGTCGGCTATTGATTAAACTTGACTTCTGTTTTCTGTTTTATGAAATGATAAAAAGCGAAAGTCAAGCGATTCTAAATGAATAGCGGCCCATTCGAGGGGAGACGACTGTCTCCGAGATCTTCCAGCCTCGGGGGGTTGGGGGGAGGCTGCTACGCCCGCACCGCGCACACAGAGGGTAGCCATCAGTTTGAGTGGCGCTGAGCAGACAGGTGGACAATAATTCCCATTACTCACAACGACATAAAGCAAGTGTCTCAGTCTATGCAGGACTCCCGTCGCGTCACTTCACTTGAAGTCATCTGGGCTGGCTGGCAGCTAATGAGCCGTCCCGCTGTTCCGGGCTCCTGCAGGAGGGCTAAAGTAGTCCCGTTTCATTTAATGCGTTCAAAAGCGGGAAAACGTCAGCCGGTCCGGTCAGCCGTATGCAGATTCCCAGAGAACGCAAGGGCCTCGACAGGAACCTGCGACTTGTCGGTATCAAATTATTTATTCTCGAAATGCTGTTGGACAGCAATCGCTTTGGATATTTTAAGGGGAACTAAATGAACTCAATGGCAATGCTATCAGGCATACGACAAAGGCAGTTGTTTAACATACGGATACTGCGCTAGCGAGCAACGGGAATTTGATTGGCAAGTCCTGAGTCACAAGTAGACCCATTGTTAAAGAACAACCTTTAAGTGCCGACTGATGACCCGGCTCACTCGCTCCCCGCGGAAACACCCGGCTTTGAATAACCCGTTCAGCTAAATGAAACCAGTTTCTAAGTAGTGTTTACTTCTTAAGATGTCTTAAAATTATTTATATTACGAGTGCCAATGTAACGGATCATCCCACAAAAAAATAGGACAGAAAATAGGTCGCACAAAGTTTTAATTTAGAAAAATGTGAAAGCTATCGACCGTGTTTTGTGGAGCCGAGGCCGCGCCGGCCAGGAAAATTTCCTCAGCCAGAGCCGAGCATCTCACAGATAATCCTTTTTTTTTCCTGTCTTTTTTGTTTTTTGAAAATGTCTAATGTTTAGGTGCTTTTTTTAAAAAAAAGAAAAAAAATGGATTAATCTTAAGCAGTAAATACCTCAGAACACGCAGGTTTGACGTTGCTGATCCCCTTCGCCTACCAATACCCTTAAGCACCATTTCCGCACAAATCGATGAATTCATTATATCAACACTTGTTTTAGATTTATCATGACTGACAGCCGGTCGGCAGCACAGTTCAGGGATGCCGAAGCAAGCCTCCGATCTTCGGCTACTGGGTCCAAAAACTCCTCTCTCACCTTTCTGACGATGGTATTTCAGCTCGCCTCTAGACGATTTTGAGCAGATCCATGATCTGTGTTTAGCTACCTGGCAACTGTATCGCCCTGTTGTTATTTCAGTCACGGCTAACGATACTAGCTCTCAATGTTTTCCATGCACCAGCATGGAAACTAGGCCAAGTTACATCCACTGCAACTTTTTCGGGTATGCACCTTATTAATTAAGAAGGTGTAGATTACAGGAAAAAAAAAGGAATAAAGGAGTATTATAGCGCTTTGTCATATAAATTGAATCACCCTGAAGGTTGAAATTGGACGCAGGCCAGTGGCTAGACTTAACTCGCCGGGAAGACATCGAGTTACAGATACTCATTAGGACATGGTTTTTGAACATGCCAGTAATTAGTAAATAAATACAGCCTCCGGCCTTCGTCTGAAGCCTCAGTGAGAGGCCGCTGCTCTCGACTCAAACGCTGTAATTGCAGGTATAAAGCGGCAACTTATAACCCGGGCTAGCTAATGAGCGGCGGAGGTGTGCCTGGCATTCCAGCAGATCAGACGGGTGAGTCTTTCAGGGGATCCCGGGGCTCGTACCTCAAAGCGCTGAGAGCTGACTTTCTTCCCTTTCTTCATCCAGGTGATTCGAGGTTTCGGCTCGCCCACCGCCTGGCACACAAAGGATGCGACACCTCCCGAAATCCCTGTCTGGTCGTCCGGGGACTTGATGAAGCTGGGCATGCCTACGGGAAAAAGAGACAGGAGAAGGAGAGAGGCGGGGGGGTTAGATAACTAATATCAGATGATGAGTTATGGCAGAGAAACGGCTCCGGGCAAGTTACAGGGTTTTTCATATTTCTACATTTAGCCAGAACAATACGCTCTTTCAAAAAAGGTGCCCGTCACCACGCCGAGTTGAGAGTGATGCCGGTCTGTTATACCCGAGCCCGTCCTTTTTCAGATCAAATGCAGCGGAAACGAACGAATGGCGAGCTTAAAGCGGCACCCCTTTCACCGCGGGAATATACATGTATTATGCAGGAATACAGCGATACAGCGGAGGGTAATACCGTGTGTTATGGCGGGGGGGGGGTGTGTGTGTGTAAAAGGCCAGTCGGCTCACATGAATATTCGTGAGGCAGGTTATTTTGGGCGTTTTCTCTTTATAAGATACACTGCAAGCATCATCTGGGACAGTAGCCCAAGCACTAATCACATTTTTTTTTGTTTTTGGTGGCAGTACTTCAGGTGGCTGAAATATTTTGAACTATAATCATCCCAGTTCTTTTTACCAGTATCAACTTCATGTCAGACACCTTTAAAAAAAGAATTAAAAATGCAGAATTTAACATTAGATCATTAGATAGTCATACCAATCCAGTATCCGATCTCTTGACACGTCCTAGCTAGCATTGCTCGCCCCGGTTAGAACATGGAACACATCTGGTTCAGTGCACAGCATGGACAATCAGGCAGTATACGGACTAGTTGGTACATTTATTAATTTGAAGAGGGGCACTGTTTGTATTTGTGCCACTTTTTGCAGTAAAAAATGAAAAAATAAGAACATATCCTGATTTCTAAAGCCTTGCAAGGACCTATCAAGAAACTTGAATCCCCTACCGGGAGGACTTGTACAGACGTACTTATATTTTGATGCAGAAAACTGATACTCCTGTTCTCCGAAACGGTCAGAGATCAAGAAACGGCATTTTGTCTTCTGGAGAAGATGCTGAGATGTTCAGATTTAAATGGCTACCGGTCACAGGTTGTAGGACTTCCCCACAACATTGAGTACAGTAAGTCAGATCAGAGGAAAGAACTAGAATAACTGCACGGCATCCCAACAGAAGCTTATATGAGATAACAAAAATGAGAACCCGGCCCTTCGGGAGGACGCAACCCTTTCCGGGGTGAGAGAAACCCAAGTTCCAGTATTTAGCTACAAAATCTCTGAAATCATTCGTGGCAACTCCACATCCTGAATTTCACTAGACGTCACAACAAGGTACAGAAGTACGATGACGAGAATCAAGAGCCGTGGAAATGAATGGCTCCCATTTACGGCCTTCTTTTTTCCAGGTTTGCGTCTTATTTTTTATTACAATTAATACAGAGTAATGACTCCGATTCGCAAATGTTGAAACATCAATATAACAGAGCAGAAACTGACATGGTGACTGATCTTTTTTTGTTTTTTCTGGTTTTGCTGCCCGGGTGAATGTCGATGTGAATTTCTGATTGATTAGTATGTATTTCCTGATGAGCAGCACGGCTGACCCAACTTACATTTGAGCAGAAAAGAACGTTTATGTTATTGGTAGGAAAGCGAAGGTATTCATGTGTCATTACAATGGGATAAATACATGCCTATGTCTATAAGGGTGGGACATATACAACTATCATAATTACAAAAACAACAATAATAATAATAATATCATTAACTATTCACAATTTAATCATTTATTTCTCTTTGCTGTGGTGCTTATGGTAGCAAAGATAACTTGAAATTGTTCAGAAGATATTTCAGTATTGGTGAGGTTATAGATAAATCAGCAAAATATATTTTCTTTTTTATTTTGGTATCTTTATTTAATATCTTTAATGGTTTGTTTATGTTAATGGCAAGATCACTTGCATCTGGGTCGTTAGGAAATCATAAAAAAAACACTTAAATGAACGTAGTAACAAAAATAAGGCTAATAAAGGCTGTGTCTCCAACGGGTTAAGACCAAAAAAGGTAAATCCAAAAGACAAACACTGGGTAAGTCCTGGGTGTTATGAATTATTTTTTTACTTTTCCCAAAACCTCTTCGTCGAAAAACAAAGCTATCTCCCTGCTAGCTAACAGCCAAAGCAGATCTTCTGCATTCTACATACAACAATTGTGCCATGCTTTTGATTCGAAAACTGTGTTTTTTTTTAATCTTTTTTTTTTTATCATTTATTTTTCTATTTATTCATTCATGTAGGGATTTACGTACAGGCCTAAATAGCTAAGAGTGATGGTCACTCTCAGGACAAAAAACGCTCAGTGTCTAATGGCTGGAGAGGTGAAGCCTTGTGATTAGTCTGCAGTGCGTACGGCGCTGCGTTCAAGGTCCAAACTGAAAAACATCAAGAGCTTCACACTGATTGATTGCTTATCCTTAACATGATGCCATGAATAACGGAAATACTGAAATACTGTTGTATATAATATCCTGCGTCCTAAAGTGGGAGAAAAAATATTGAGCAGAATTAAATTAATCCTATTGTTGTTTTAGTCCTCAAATTGCAGCTCACAAAGATGAACAACCCAACCATCAGCTAACAGAAGCTAATTGATCGGTGTCCCTATCGTTATCATCGGCACGGAGCCCCACAACGCGCCCTAAAGGGGAAGAGCCTTAATGCTAACTTTGGGTGGCTGATAAGCACCTCCTGCAAAGTTTAGCGCAGTTTGAAACCCCAAAAAGCGCTCCACCAGCCCGGGGGCCCGCTTCTTCGGCACGTCACCATGGAAACCAAACATAATCAAGTTCAGTGCAAGAGGCTGGTGGGTCACCCCGGGGTCCAGAGAACGGTTGGCGCACAGAAGGGAGACGCCGGAGGCACCACAGAGGGTTTTTATCAGAGCTTCCGAGGGAGCCAGCGGAGGTGGGTGGAGAGGAGGTGCTGATTGTACCATTATTAAGCTATTTATTTCCCACGGCTGCTGCTGGCCGACCCTGCAGCTCAGCACACTACGATGTAAAACACTCCACCGGTAGCCACGGGCTCGCGTTCTTCTCCCGACCCGGCATTAGGCGCCTCTCAAAGAAGCCTTTTCTTATAAAATTGTACATTTCGACCTTGAATATATTCGACAAGGATGATGAGCAGGAAATGGAAACCTTCGAGCTGGTCGAATCCTGACACCGTTTTTTTTATTAAACGGCTGCTCGGGATTCACGGGGAGGTAGAAAAATTAAATATTGTGCGTCTCGGTGTTCGGACAGATCCAGCCGAGGAACTACAATTTCAAATTTTCTTCCTTGACTTGTAAATACCCGCGAGGGTATGTGTGTGTGTGTGTGTGTGTGTGTGTGTGCGCGCGTGTGCGTGTATTCCTTCCGTTGTGCACAGACACCACGTTCAGCTGCATTTTGTACATGTGCCTGGTGGAATAGCAAGCAGACTCTGTGCATTCCATACAAACAATGAGTAATAATAGTTATTATTAGCATAGTGACTGTTTATAGCATCGTCAATG
>CAAKHD010000049.1:7677-15177 GCA_901007705.1 Fistularia tabacaria | reverse complement strand
TGTCACCGTAACGAGCACCAGGTGATATCCGACCCGACAGTTATCCGAACCACCTGATCGCAGCACTAAACCCTTTTGTAATGCATTTATATCACATCTCGTCATCTATGAACACTTTTAAACCGCTGCCATTGTTAAGGACGCCGTTTGATAACAGTGCGTGAACACATACTAGTGAATAGCCCATCATGCTGTCCTCAAGATTAGCATTGAAAGCTAGCTGCGGTTTATCCCTGTGATACACCTTCGGCGGGAAAGCTTCGGCTTTCGGATAGGAGCGATGAAGGTCACCTCCTCACCTGGGTACGCTTGGAGCCGCTCCAACGCAGCATGTCCAACGAACCCTTAGAATGGATTAGATTTCACTAGCGGGGAGGGGGGTTCCATTTTGTTTGCTCAGCGAAAAAAAAAAAAAAGGATAAATAAATAAAAGCAAACAAACACCGAAGCGGTTCCATTTGTTGTACTTGACCTTTGGACATGAGACATAAGAATGTCCCATGACATGGTTTGACGTATGCCGCCTCTTAAGGTCGCAGAGGGTGAGACAGAACCTGAACTGTGACAGGGGTATCGATCGAGTCGACGCCAAGATCGCAGGAAACCTGCATGACTTTCTCAACAAAGGTAACCGCTCTCTAAAAACACAAAATGATCTCACAATAAAACCCTGATCAGCATGTCGATCAATCACCGTCCTCGTCCTAAAGTTCTCAAATCGTTATCTATCCAAAGCTTATCCGTGTACCCCCTGGACCAGCACTTGGGTCTCGGTGTTGGAGCCAACCCCAGTTGTCGTTGAGAGGAAGAGGCGGGACATAAAACAGGAACGTTAAGCTGTCAATCTCAGGGCCACACCTTTCACTCAATCACAGTCAACCTCATTCTGTCCCCATCTTATTACCATCCAAAAATACCCTTCATGTCCCAGGAACTACAGTTTAGCTGACATTTCTTAACCTGGAGTGTTTCTCTGCACTTCCAAAATTCCTGTAATTCCTATTTGCCTCAAAATATCATCATGCCACGATAATTGCATGTATGGCATTTTCATTACATTGTTATTACATCCAAGATCCGTATGGAACCCATTAAACCTGCAATTTTCCCCATCAAGTCGATAGGGGAACTGGCGTTAGTCGGATTTATCTTTGTGAGTAATGTTGGGGTAGCAGAAATGATACAAAGGAAAACATCTTTGGAAAAAAACGATAAACTGGGAAATTACTTCCGCCCCCAAACACTGTTGGGAAAAAACGACGGGGGTGGAAAAATATGATCTCCACATGGCACGTGAATGAGAGGGTGAATGGTTGCATGCACAGTGTCGACTCCTAACGAAATGTGGGGGGCGACTTTTGTAACGATGACTAAGGTGACCCATTAAAAAGGTAAATTAACAGGTGACTAGACAATTGTCACAATTAATGTTTGCCTTGAAAAAATTACATAGCAATACAACTTGTGACAAATAGGTGGCGAGATAAATACAAATTGTAATCGCGTTGAAGCGCCCGTATTTCTCATTGATTTTAACCTGACTGAAAATCGCCGGAAAAACAGGTGGTTCCCCACAGGGCAGCGCTGCACGCTGATTGGATATTACATTCAGAGGAAGAGGCAATGGTGAAAATTCCTGTAACAGTGGTAGAATATGATTTTTTGTGATTTTTGCTGGACAATCAGAACAGGTAATGAATGAATGAATTGATGTGTTCGAGGCCGCCACAACACGGATATCCACTGTGTTCGACACACCGAGAAATCGAGAGAAACCAAAAAAAAACTTTGTTGCCGAGTGCTGATGGAGTATCCCTGCACCTGTGATCAAGAGGAGCGCATGAATCACATTCACTCACACACACACACACACACACACACACACACACACACACACACACACACACACACACATACACATACACAAACCATGACTCATAAAACAAGCGCTCCACTTGACTGGGTGTGTATTTGATGTATAATTTAAGAAAAACAACCTTCAGCAAAATATACAATGATAACAGTCCTTTTGAAGTTTTTACCGCCAGGAAACAAAAGCTTCAGATTTATTTATCCTGGGTACTTGAATAAACCTGCCAATGACATTGTTTTTCTTTTCCTTTTTTTCTTTTTTTTTGGAATAATCCAAACTTTTTATCTCCTGACAGAGTCGCCGTGTATCTAGTAAAAGGACGAGGGAATAAGACGGGTTTTTTTTATCATTGTTGTTGATGTTACCATAAAAAAACAACAATCATGATAATGATAATAGCCATAATAATAACAACAATAATTAAAACATTGTATGTCAAAGGTTAAAAAATTTACCATATGTGGCTTTTTTATATTTATCAATTGTTCAATCTTTATCTATTTTCTTATTTATTTATAATGTTTGTTTTATCTAAAACGCTTTTGCTTGTTTTTAATCAGCAATGTATTTATCCAAATATTGACCATGCTCATTTTATTAGTGGTTTTCTATTTATAAGTATTTATTTATTTATTCAACCAGCTCATGCAGCTTCTCTTTGGGAGTGAGGAGGATGGACATGATCCACAGCTCTGAACTTTGCCTGTCTAATTAAAACAGGTATCTGTCTATTTTCAGTGCCTCTGTGCACGACATAGCCAAAGATACATATTTACTTGTATTGCTAGCATTGGCTTAGCTGGCAGGGCTAACAGCGTTCTGCGGCATGCTTTTTTTCTTTTCACGGCACGTGTAACTGGGGCAACGCTCTAGGCTCTGATGTCCAACTTTTTTGGAGCTAAAAAGTAATGCGGCAAAGCACTGGCATCCTTTTCTCACAAGGATTTTAACCGGACTGAAGTTAGGGTTATTAGATTGGTCCACATGTACGCTCAGCCAATTAAAGGGATCCATTTTCCCGGATAGAGAGGTTTAGCAGTCTGACGAAAGAGCTCTCGGATGAGTCACTTAATGAGGCCTTATCTGAGTTGCAGTTGGTGCGCCGGCCCGTGTATCTCCACTGGAATGTGGTATGTGTGCTTTCAATTAATTAAGGAAGGTTTGCATTATCCGGAGCACAGGTATAAGACTGAAATCCTCATAACGGCACAGGGAAGCAAGGCGGCTTTTTAATGAGACCATATCCCCCAGAGGTAAAGGACTAGGTGGTTTCAGAATCGGAGGGATGAGATTCTGTCTGGAGCATCTTTTCAAAATACTATGTTACTGTCTTTTTTAAAGCATGCGTTGAGATCCAAAAAAATAAATAAAAAATAAGGAACGATGTCCAGGTTTTTTTCTTTTTTTTTCGGTGGCCTTCCAAAACTTCAACAAACCAGTGGAATTGTCTTCAACATTTTTCCATTAAGAACAGCCCCCTGATATGAATTGTGTATTAAACTGCGCCTAGGGTGTTGTGTAAACATACCTTGGTGTGCATTTAGGAAGTATTCAAATAATAAAAAATAATAAATAATAAATTAAATAATAACGCCAATTAATACATTCACATTTATATTTTTGAAGCATGTGCAAGGTACAGAGAGTAGGTTGGTCATGGTGGCGCTATTTGTAGAGATGCCTTGTCAACAAATACCAATGCCAATGTCAATATTGTCTGTCAAATGCATGATAATCATGTATACTCGCAAAACAAATTGACGTTCTTATTTCAAACATAAATGTGGAAACAACGGCCAATCCGTGCCACTGCCAAGCATAAGCTATCGTGCGGGCCTCATCTCTTCTCTGCTGTGAGCGTGTGAAACCTGGGTATTATACTCTAAGGACATTCACAAGCTGGAGTCCTTCCGTCAGTCGCAGCTCAGAAAAATTCTGAATATTTCATGTCAGGACTGGGTCTTGAACAACAACATCTTCCTCCGTGCAAAAACAGAGGCTTGAAACTACTGTGACACGCCACCGCTGACCCGTATGCTTGAACACAGCTATTCCCCAGACAAGTCCTCTTTTTTTGAACTGTCCTCAGGGAAGGGACCACCTGGAGCTCCCACTTGGGTGCCTCAGAAACCACCGGGAACCCAAATGGAACTGACTAGTCTACAAGGAAAGCGGAGGCTGCTGATAGAAGGAAATGGAGACAGACTGCCAGCGATGTAATAGCATCGTTTGGGCGCGAAAAGACGAGGACGAGACGAAGCAAAGGCAGCTGCAGTGAAAGCCAGTGCCCTTGCAACCCAGTATCAATGCAATGGCTTCAGACATCTCTTCAGACCGGAATCTGACCCGACCTCGACGATGAAGACGGCTCCATATTTGACAAGGAGTGGTGCGACGAGTAGGAAGGTGATTTTGCAGATAATACAGATGTCTTAAGAGCCAGATTCGCACTTATACGTCACAGAAAGAATTTGCAAATCCCCTTGCCTTGATGATGAAGATGACTAAATACTTGACCAGGAGTGTTGTGTCAAAGAGGACATGACTCTGTATACAATACAGACCTCGTCAGAGCCAAAATCGTATTCATCTGTCATTGAAAGCATTGCAAACCCAAACCTTTATGATGAGGATGACTCCATACTTGACCACAGGTGTCCCGACAAGGACGACAACGATTTTGCATTGAGCTATCTAAATTATGGACAGATTCATGTTTTCATTTTTTCTAAGGCTATAATTTCCTCAGGTAGTGCTCGCAACAGAACAACCATGAAAGAACTGTGCTAGGCTAACATAACACATATTAGCTCAGAGACAGAATTTCCCGGCGAATTATGGATCTGGTTTGGTAACCTCAAGACAAGGTTCTGTTGGCTTCACCAGGCTCTGATCTCCAGCTCTGGTTGGAGTGGTTCGCAGCCAAATGTGAAGCGACTGGGATGGACAGGTGGAGTGCCCCCTCCGGGTCAGGGACGAGGCCCTGCCGCAAGTGGAGGAATTCAAGTATCTCGGGGTCTCGTTCACAAGTGGGAGAAGGACAGAGCGGGAGACGGACAGGCAGATTGGTGTTATGCGGTGATGCAGACTCTGCGTTGGTCTGTTGTGGTGAAGAAGGATCTGAGCCAATAAGTGAAGCTCCCAAAGCACTGGTCTATCAACGTTCCTAGCCTCACCTATGGTCACGAGCTGTCGGTGGTGAAAGAAAGAGCAAGATCACGGAGCCAAGTGGTCTTCAAGACTTTTCTCCGCAGGGTGTTCGGGCTCTACCTTAGAGATAGGCTGTCCCGCAGAGGCTTAGAGTAGAATCGCTGCTCCTCTCCATTAACAGGAGTCAGATGAGGTGGCTCGAGCATCTGGTCAGGATGCCTCCCGGACGCCTCCCAACCGAAAGGAAGCCTCGAGGAAAACCCACGACACGCAGGAGAGAGCATGCATCTCGGCTGGTGTAGGAAAGACCAGAAGAGCTGGACCAAGTGGCCGGGGAGAGAGAGAGGTCCGGGCCTCTGCTTCAGCTGCTGTCCCCGGGACCCGACCCCAGGTAAGCGGAGGAAGATGATGGACGGGGCTACGCAGAATTAATCGAGTAAGACACGTGGATGGTTAGTCACCAGGAGACATTCAAATCTTCAAGGTTGATGGGACGATCCAATGAAAATTCTGGGTGTTTAATTTTCACTTCGGTGAACTTCGTGCACTGGTTGCGACGTCAGCGGTTAACAAAGGATGTGAATTGTTCAATAGCTCATCTTTCAGCATAAGAGGAAATAAAAAAAGTCCCATAGCGACACACTAGCATTCATAGGGATCCCTGAAATCATTAGTTCCGCTTCGTGATTTTGAAAAGTGCTCCTTAGCTAGCCGGCAGTGGAAATCATCTTCGGAGCGATTGTTTCCACGAACACATTGAGGGAGGCGTCAATATAAATCAAACGCATTCTACAGATTAGGAATTTGCTAGCTTTCTTTACATATGTATCCGTCTGATGTGCCTCCCACCTACACAACGTATTGTGCGGACCGGCCTTGTTTCCCTAGCGTCCCCCGGCTACTGAATAATTGGTGGAATAAACGGTATCGGCGATGAGCTCATCTCTCCACGGGTGGTTTAGCTCCAAAGAGCAGCATGTTTCCCTTCATGCAATTACTTGGGTAAATGACGCCACATAAACATTTTCGGAAAAGCGCTCGCGTTTCAGCACACGCCGGCGGCAGAGCCGCCTTCCCGCCACCCTGGCGGCTTGTCAGCGCTGTCGGATCCGGAATAAAAACATACGTCAAGCCAACGAAAAAAAAATGGGGGGCTCATAAATATCGGGGAACAAAAATAACCCGAAGGCACGGCAAATGTTTTCGTATGTCAAATGAAGTCGCGTTCGCAACAAAAGTAACAACAACCACATCACAATTTTAGATTAAATAACAATCCAGGGTGTGATATAATAGCTTTGAATGAGAAATCCTGCAAGAGGATGTATGAAAACAAAAAAAAATAAAATCATGACGGAAATCAGAGCCCTGTGAAAATACTGCCAATGTTTATGACATAAATTTAAAAAGGATTTTCAGACGCGTGTTCGACAAATACAGGGTGAGGAACCACCTTGAATGTCTCACATTAACATCTCAAAAGAGCTAATTCAGAAGCGTGAGGAAGCCATCCAAGGGTAAAATTTGTCTGCTTTGTCAGACCGTTTGAAGCGAGACGGCCTTTTTCGGATGCAAAAAAGCTTCTTTTTTCCCCTCTCTCTTTATTTCCAACGCACCCGGAATACACCTGCTGTCAACTGCACACACTGGTCTGTTTTTCCTGTCTCCCCTCCTTCTCAGACGCTTGTTTCGATCAGTAATCATGCTAAATGACACCGCAGCGACAGAAAACAGGCGCAAATCAGAGCAGGCGGTCGAGGAATAAATACCTCGTGAGGTGAGAAGTGACGCGGGGCTGTAATAAGCCATTTTTATTCTTCTTGGATCAATGAATCCCATGATGCATCTGTGATTCCGTCATTAAAAATGATCGATATAAGTGCGGCAGCCGATGGTGTTTGTGGAAAAAGAAAAGAAATGGTAGGAGAACGCAGAATCTCAACGTATAGATTTATCGGTAGGAAGAGCGGGTGCAGTCCAGGTGATCAGTCACTCGGGTTAGATTGTGATCATGAGGAAAGTGCTAACAGGCAATCAGAGTCATAGCCGCAAAATTATCATAAGTGAGCTGTTAACTCGGACGGAGGCGAAAAGCCTGCCCGGCTCTGAAAGCATGTCAGCGATGTTTCGCCGATGTAATCTTGGATCTGGTTTCTCTGTCGTCGTTTTCATCAGGTTAAAGAGAAAGAAAGTAGTTTGTAGTTTCCTGAAAGAGATGCTGGTGTAAAAACAAGAGATGAACCATTACCAGACTGGAGGAGCCTCACTCTGCTAAATAGTTGAAATATTAAAATGCCAAACTGAAAGGTTCGGTTTCAACTCCCCGCTTGTTTTTTTTTTTTTTTTTTTTGTTCTCCTTTTTAACATTCAAACAGAAACCTGGGGGGGGGGGGGGGGGGGTTTTTTTTTATATTATGGGGCATTTGTTTTTTTTTTTTTTTTTTTTTTTTTTTTTATTATTTATAAACCCGGGTGGT
>CAAKHD010000048.1:26570-60362 GCA_901007705.1 Fistularia tabacaria | reverse complement strand
GATGATGGAGGCACGTGATGTCTGTATCCTCATAATCATGGTGTTATCGGTAATTATGTGTGTGTGTGTGTGTGTGTGTGTGTGTGTGTGTGTGTGTGTGTGTGTGTGTGTGTGTGTGTGTGTGTGTGTGTGTGTCTGTGTGCGTTTGGGTGTGTGTGTTGTTTTTGAGGTAATCTTACTCTTTCAGGATAGTTAATCTCTGATGCACAACACAACCCTGATGTAAGTCATGAAAATTATTTGTTTTTGTTAACATGCAAATGTCTTGCATAAATTTCATCTCTTACTTCTTGCGTGTCCTGATAGGTAGATAGACTGTAGGCTAAATCCACACTGATGTGATGGAGAATGAGTGTTGGCGCGTGTTTGTGTGTGTGATGTTGCAAAGCAAGTGAGAATGCATGCTGTTATAAATGTGCTCGAGGTATGGATGCCATATCACTGCCAGCTCCAGATCTCATCCTGCCGTTAGAGAGAAAAAAAAAAGAAAAAACACCACCAACAACAACAACAAAACCTTGCTTTGTGCCCTGATCGCCCACTCCATCAGCCCTCTACTGCTCATCATTGTTACATCATGGAAAAGCCAACCTGTCATGGCCTCAGAGGACCCCAGTGTGGGAATGCAGAGTATTTATCTACCTAAAATAAGCAGTGTTGTTCTAGATTATTCTTAAACTGCATCACATGAGAAAATAGGACGAAAATAACACAAGACTCTGTATCCCAGAATCAACAGGCATTGATGGATCCCTGTGATTGGTCTCTTGCCTGAATCCCTTTAAGTGTGGCAGATACACACTTGTCTGGGAAGACTGGAAGTGAGTGCAGGATTTGAGGATTTTGATCGTTGGTTAAAATCCCAAACAGGAGACAATGGACTTTTTGCTGCATGATCGCAAACATCATCTTTGTACATTTTCTGTACATTTATTGATGACTCAATAGCTCGATATTGTTTGTGGCAGTGAAGAGAAACCTGAGGCACCATTATACCGATATGCTTTACATGGGCAGAGCAGAGGGATAACTGCAAACACAGTCCCAGGCTCAGATTTAGCGATATGGTTCAGAGATGCACTGCTCGCTCTGCTTTATAGGATTTCTCAGAAAAGCACCGACAAAAGACCTTCATTCAATGGCCCAACCTCTTCCTCAGGCTGGACATCCATAGACCTTTGTTTGTTCTGCTGTGAAAGCGCAGTTTCAGCGACCAATGCTGCTTTTGAGATACAATAAGGGCTTCAATGAAGGATGATCCTCATAATTCGAGAGTCTATCTGTCTATCTGTCTACACAATCAAGTTTATCCGTTTTTTCATTTAATGTACAGTATTGAAATCTAAATGGCAGAAAAAAATTGCATTCCATGTTGCTAGAGCTAAGAGACAAATTAGCAAATATTCTGCTTTGAAAAAACAATAATATCAATAAAAAGCAAAGCTGCAGTTTATAAAAACTATCAAGTGTTCTGCCCTTGAAGAATAATTACTAAATCAAAATGGTTGTGCAAACACTTTCCTGAATAACATATTGATTGACTAGTTGCCTTTGTTCTATATGCAAAGTACTTGAATGATAAATATTTAAACACAACTACGGTACTGTACATTACAGGAATGTGGTCAGAATGACAGTTTGTCAAGTGTGTGTAGAGCATTCTCAGAAATGTGGTGGTTGTGGTGTCGCTGTTTTCTGACTCAAATGGCTTTTTGTCTTAGATTGTCTGATGAGGATGTGGTTCGGTTGCAACCAAACAGACTGTATACAGACCTGCGTGTGTGCTCCTTAGGCTCACTGTGTCCAAATGATTTATCCAAGTTCCTCATTTTTGTTGGCCAGCTGCCATTTAGTCCAGACTCAGTAAGACCTCTTAAGGTGGACCAGCTATCCTCATTTTGCACAGGCTAGATTTAGCTCATGTCACTTACAATGTTACAACAACACATACGACCCATCACTCTACTGCACACAAATGCAATCCACAATTTGCTTTACTTTCAATCATCATAAAATACTCCCCAGCCTCATGAATAACACAAATCAATTATGGGGCTTTAAATTTTTCATCCACAAACAGACATAAGACTCAGTGATGACCACATTATCGAAGGAGTTTTATTATGAAAATAGAAAGCAGTGCTGATTGCCTTTATCGTTAACATGTAGCACTCACCTTTTCAAAAGGAGCCTCCATTGGGGAAAATGTGCGGGGAAAATACAAACCCTCACGGATAACAGCTATTAAATTCAATACAACCTTGATCTCTCAGTTGGGTATTTTCCTCCGCATGTTATAGTGTTTTAATGCTTTCTTTTATACATGAAAGGTCCCTTAAAGATCAGATATCAAGACTTTGCATCACAGGTGACCTTCTAATACTCCCCGCTTAGTCACTGTTGGCATGCTACAAATATTGTTTTATGAGAAAACTATGGAACCTGAGAGGTGTAATTAAGAGGATGACCTAATGTTTGCCTTCAGTTCTAGGCAGTGCAATATTATCGGTATATTTATAAAATTGTCGAAGTGTGTGTTGTAGGTTGTCCCCCAAAATAGCCACACAGTTTTTGTCTCTAAATTGTAAGTAAGGCATCCTGTGACAAAAGTTCTACATTTTTTTGATTATAAATACTGACATGGGAAAAAAAAATTTGATTATCGCAATGATTTTTCAGCATATCGGCCAGCCCTACTCTCAGTGGTTTATTTATGTCTTTTTTTTTTTTTTTTAAACATCCCTGTCTTTCAATGTCTTGTAACAAGCGAATGCGCTGCATAGTGCAAGAATATGGAGGGGATTGCTGCCTTCCTATAAAAGACAGCAGAGTAACCTTGAAAAATGAACCTAAAGCCTTTTGGCCATATTTTAACTGGAAAATGATCAGATCATTTCTTTACATAGAAGAAATGAAGTGCTTTTGTTTTTTTCGGTCTGTTGTCGTTGATTTGAATAAACTGTCTGGTTGTCCATCATACTTAAACCTATTCATCCAGAAGGTTGAATATAAAGAATTATGAAAACACAAATTCATGACTGTAAACAACTAAAGTTTCTATATTTGGGACCAAACTAACTGACTGATGCTTTCATGTTGCGCCATCTCTGTAATAGGGTTCACACACAAGACAATGCCAAGACACCGAGTGATGATGTTTCGTAACGTGGAGAGCTGTTCGCTCAACTGGACACCATCGCCTCTCCTCCTGCTGTCTTTGGCAGAGTGAATGGGTTTGATTTTTTTTTTTTTACACGTATGTATGTATGTACACACACACACATACATATGTACAGTAAATTTTTAACTAATATTTTTTATACATATCTGTACATACAAATATACATGTAAATACACACACGAATACGTATGTATTTTTATATCACTTTTTTTTTTTTTTTTACCAGACTAAATAAACTCCACCAATTGCCTCATTTGCCTGTCCTGTGAATGGTTCTTTGTTGTGGCAGTTGGTGTAGAATATTGGTCCAGATGTGGGTGGTTTGGACATCTGGGCTCTTGTCAGTGTATTTCTAGTGATGTGTCCTCACTTTGTGAACACCGGGATGGTAAATCAGCTGCAGCCTACATAGATACACCTTCATATTTAAATATTGATTTTCAGAATCAAATTTTAAATATTACTTTGAAGTGATAATTCTGAATTTTTGAACTCAGAAAGTTATAAATTATTTTACTTTCGACAATTAACAAAAGAAGTTGAAGGTATGATTAAGAGAAAAAAAAGACTAAATTGGTGTAAAAATTCTTGAAAAAACTATGTTTTTGTTGCATTGGCCGTAGCTTAAATTGTGACTTCAAAATAAAAATGCCCAGCGTAACCCTCAATTACGTATCAAGTACGCTAGATTTGTAGTCAAATAAATGATATATTGATTCAGAATGATCCAATCATGGACAGACCATATGAATCCAAAACATGACAGACCATAGGACATGTTGAGTAAAGTTGAGAAGGCTGATATTGATGTCCAGCAAAAGCTATCTATATTATTAGTTTATCTAATAATATCTAATAATAATTTTATATTAGCTTTATTTCCTGTGAATTTTGTTAACAAAAATTGCATTTCTTTGATACAGCTACTACATCAAGAATCTAAAGAATCTAAAATACGTATTTTGTTACAAAAGTGGAACATTATAGCTTCCTTTTGAAATAATAAATATATATGTAGTATTTTACACTGAAAGGCTGCAAGACTGAAAATCTGACCTGAAGACAGAAGCGTACGAATTCCATTTGTCACATCAAATGAAAGTACAGTTTGCAGTCATTCCTGGTCCAGTGTTCAGCATGCACAAGTGCAATATGGAAACATGATACCGCCGGTGCTCAAACATCAAAGAAAGGACTGTATAGGGAAGTGGGAGACATCCTGTGTCCAGCTGTTTGAATTCTGAAGTGAAAAGCCTGAAGATATTAATATATTCTAGAATTTTATATTTTTGATAAGGACGGAAAAGGCGGAAATTTAAGGATTTTGTTGTCTTAGTTATGCTATTGCTCTATAAAACTATCAGACTCATGCTGTATGAATTTTCAGAGTGTTTTTATATTCATTAAGCGAAATACTGTGTAGCATGGATCTTTGAGGACTATAATTTGGCCTTTGAAAAACAGAGCTTGAAATAGCTTTTTTTTTAAAGCTTGAAAAAGTAGAAATTTGAGAAGGCACAGATTTTATTTGATTTATTTATCCGTTTTGAGCATTTGAAAGACTTTCTTTATGCAGTACATAATGAAGCTGCAACACCAGCTATTTTGGATGAACTCATCAACATCGGTCTCCAATTGGCTCCTTTCCAAACTCCATCCAGTGCTAAGGTTGAGGCCATCAGGTCAAATCTGTATTCCGCCAAGTAATTAAATTACCAAACGGAGCACTTTTGCTTCTGTTACTTCGCTTTTTTCCTGGGATGATTGTTTTCTCTCTCCACTGACACAAATGGCAACAATTTCCGACATTAGCTAACTTCTTTGTCTGTTCGTTGGACGAAGAGACAACGATGCAGTGTTCCTGAATACACAACCAGTCTCTCTTTCTTTTCTTGTCTTGCATCCCACCTCCCTTCACTCACCTTTGCACCCATTCTCTCAACTCTTGTCCCCATCCCTCACCAGTCCACCCCACACATCACAGGGTCTCTCTCATCGTTTCTCTCCTATTTTATCTGTCTTCCCCTTTATCTGCCTATCTCCCTTACACCCCCTCACCTTTCTCTCCTTCACTGCTTTACAGACAGCTGAGAGACAGACCACAAAAGCATCCTATTCATCACCCCACATTGCACCGTTCATAACCCCAACTGGCTATTTCCCCTGACACAGGGCAAAGCCAAACAAACACACACACACACACACACACACACACACAATTTGTAAATTTGCAAACTCATGCAACAGAAAGTAAAGTAAACAATCTCCTACTCTATTAGTCCTTATTCTTTGTTGTTGTTGTTTTTACCTATTTATTTATTTTTAACCATACAGCACAAAAGAAAAACTAAATGTAAACAGTAAAAACAGGGATTTTCCACAGAGAAAAACATGGTCTGGAAATGTCTATGGTGCCGTTACTGTGATATTGCCACATTATCTTTGTGGTCCTGTCTCTCTATTTCACTGGAAAACAATTGATGCTATCAGTGCAATTTTGTCAAAAAGCTGAATAACATGACCTTTGAGTAATTTGTGTGTCATTCTCAGTCAAGGTACGTGTTATACAGATTAGGAACTGAAAAAGAAAAGGTCAGCTGTTTTTTTTTTTATTTAAATCCCTGTATGTCCATTTTTTTTCTTGAAAACCTAACAAAACGTTCAAGTGAAAATGGCTTCAGATAATTTTATCATTCACAAACAATGCTTGGACATTTTGGAAGAGTAATTTGGATCCTGGCACAGATGTAAACATGTAATATTTTAGGTGAGAGGAGAGCCCTTCACAAATCTAAACATCACACAAAGATTGGTTCTCGAGGAAAACTGTGTTTCCCACCAGTGTACAACCATAACATTTTCAATAAATAAAAAAGTACAGACAGCAAACTCTGCAGCTACTTTGCTTTTGGACAAAACAATGCTGTCTTCGTACAAATGGCGGAATTTTTATTTTAATGCTTTATAGATGCGTAAAGCACATAAAATTGTTAATTTAAAATAAACCGTGGATTAAATGGCCTTCCTTATACAGTATGTGAAAGAGACGCTTTGATGAATCCACCAAGAATAATCACCTGACCTGCTGTTCCTCTCAGCTTTATGTAGCATTACGGAGCTTTCAGCTAATTACTTTGGGTTTTCTGGCTCACAACCTTGCTATTTTGGTTCACTCCAACAGCTTTGTCAGAGGAGTCTCTGGACACAAACAACAACTGTTTTTATGTCCGAATGTTTGTTACCTGCCGGGAACATCACTGTTTGGTTATACTGTACAAAACGTAACTACCATACCAGCCGCGACACTAGGCTTATATATTTTTTCTATTTTTAGATGGTTTTAGATGATCTCCGCTGACTCATAAAATCAGAATCCTTGGCCAACTCCTGAAGGCTCCATCATGTTTACAAATTAACCCACCTTATCTGTCTGTCCTGGCTAGGGAGCCCAAAGTTGCTGGATCAAGCTTGTTTTGCTATATCATCTGGTCCAGCCAAGGTTAAAAAAAATCAAATGAAATTATGAGACAAGTTAAATGACCCTGAATTGCAAAGATGCAAACCAGAAAATCGTACAGATGAACAGAAAAGCGACTCAAAGGTACCAAAATGCTCCCAAGAGCTTTGTGGTAAAAATACAAGTGGGTGTATTCCCCTTATAAATGGTCATTTGATTAGGTGAAAGTCACTTTCTTTCATCACAGAATACTTTCCCCACTTGATAATTCCTTTCACTCTTTACTTTTGAGTTTCCTCTGATTTATGTCCAACTACCTCCTAACCTATTTCATTCAGCAATAATAATGCCTTAATAAGTGTGACAAAGCTTGAAGGATACAAGGTACACAAGTCCAAGTGCAACTATTAAGGGGAGCCTCGGTCAAGATAGAACATTAAATATCACAGCAAAACTAAACATTAAAAATTAATTATATCTGATCTAGAAAAAGGAGACATGAATATGCAATCATCCAACTTTTGGGATCAAGTCAAATATTTTGTAAAAAAATAATGGTGGCTGTGGGGAGTTTAAGTTTATCTTTCCGACACAAGGATATCATTTGCAAGAAATACAATCCTGTTTATACATTTTCTGATGTTTCTCTGAAATCTCTTTTTTTCCACAAGTGAACCACTTACCAATCTTGGGTATACAATTATTTTTTGGTTGAACAATCTGCTACGATTTACTAGAAAAAACACTCAGCACTAGAATTCAGATGCCATTTCTAGATAAAAGCGAAACTTTCCTTATTGGGAAGAGACGTGGTAAATGGCACGGGGGGTTCATTTTTAGCTTCCCCTCCACCTTGGCAGGAGTGGTGGCACAGCACAGCATTACCTTGTGACAGTGCACAAGTAGTTCACTCACATTCATAGGGCAGTTACATATGACAGTATCCCATGCTGAATGAGCAGACAATGAACGTAAGAAATCAATAATCCATGACGATAAAAACACATCAGTAAGTAGTGTGAGACCCATCCTTAAATGAAAAGAAATACCTGGAACGCCAAACCTCCCTTTTCTTCGAAGACCTCATGGAGACAATATCGAGTTTCCTGCCTGTAGTGGATTTTCAGAGGTGATTTCTTGTTTTTTGTGTTTTAATGAAGATTAAGAGAAAATCAAGTTATTACTCTCCCCAGAACTGTATTTTATATTCTCTTTCTATAACGGGCTCCATTCACTCTCTTTATTAGTAGTTATCAACTCTATTATTACCCTTTCGTCACACGCAGCTGTTTTTGACTTACAAGTGGGTATTTGTGCTCGGCCAACCATGATATTTACATGGACAGTGTGTATTCTAATGGTGTGTGCATGTTCCTCTTGTGGGTGAACAGGCTGCACAGCAGAGGGAAAGAAATTGAGAATAATGTGTGTATTGTCCAAGATTGCGCAGCCGTTTGAAAATGGCACTTGCCACTTCGATGCACTCTTCACTGATGACAGGCCATCTAGATTGTTCAATATCGGGAAACTTTTCACCCCTGCATCCTTTGCAGTCATCTTTGCAAGACATTCGGCAATTTCTGAACAATACAGACAACTGACATACAAGTTGTGCAAAGAAATCTTGTTATATCAAATTGTACAATTCTTCTAAGTCCTTACACCGCTTGTCAAATCTTCCACAACCTTTTTGTCTATTTTACCCCGAAACAAAATGAAACTGTATTGTATTTATCCTATTTTCTGCATCTTTGTAAATGTTGTTTGATTACTGAATTCACAGATTTGTATACGTTGTGTGTTCATTTCTTTGAGTTTTCATCCTCTTCTTCCATTAAAAAAAAGACCTGGAGAAAAATTACCGCCCCATATTTGGCCTGATGAATTGTCTGAGGAACAAGAGTCCCTCTATTCCTCTATTATACAGTCACTTTCATGAATATATCTTTGCCCGTGCCTCAATTGAACATTTCACATCATCGATTCCTGTTGTTTCTAATTATCAAAGAGCCTTTGTTGTAAATAGGAGTAAATATTATAAATAGAGATGTGGAAAGCCCGTGGCAAATAACGCTCCTCTGTGGCAGCACTGTTTTCTGGTTCTTTCTTAATGTCATGTTCTCATAATAGCTGCATAAGTCTCAACTCTTGGTCTCACACTTTTTTCACTTCCCCCGTCTGGTCTCCTTTTTTTCGCTTTCTGCTCCTCCGCCTGAAATCCATTCAGAAGCACATCACACCAAGCACCGCCACTGTCCATAACAGCTTTGTGCTGCAATGTTTTCTGATGAGCTGCTTTGTAAAGTGCAAAGTTCTCTAATTCCATTGGGGAAAATCACAGCTCAGTGCTAGAGACTCTCTTCATGGCTATTTAATCTTTTCAATCCCAGCAGACCATGTGCACTGACAACACACAACACATGATTCGGCAGCATAAATACCACTGTATCATTCAAGTATTTGACCATTTCTATTACATTATTTCATCTTGTAATTGAAATCAAAATATCAAAGTTAAATCAAAATCATATCTAAATATCAGGAGTGCAGATTTTATAACAAAAATTTAGTGCAAGTGGGTGTAAATATTACGTTATTTTTTTTTATTCACTTCAACATGGGATTTCAGCCATTGTCATCTTTTTTTCTTGTGGCCAATGAAAAGATACTTTTTGAGAAGGGAAATGGTGCTTTTGGGGAAGCAGTGGGGTGATCTGATCATAGTTATATTCAGGTCACATTTGAGTCCACCTGGAATACCTGGAAGTACTAGTACATGTACTGAAATATAATTTCTATTGAATAAGGGTTGGAATCTTTGTTGGACCAGCTTTGCATTTCACATGATAAATGTACACGAGTGTTGACATCGAATATGATCATTGGTCATTTTTTGATCATTGCTGTATCATTTGATGGCCTTTTTTTTTTTTTTTTTACATTTCATTGCACCAGCTCAGATCATACTGATTTTAGACATTCAACTTTATTTTTGACTAAATCGGCATGACTGGGAATTTCAAACTTTTACATCGCACCATTGAGATGGTATTCCCTGTCCCTTGAGGCCTGAGTGCTCCTCTTTTTTATTGGTCCAGTAAACTTCACTGAGTTCTCATCAGTTTACCTATTGCAATAATGTATAATGTATTGAATTGCAATGTATTGCGATATCTAGTGTAGTAATGAAAAAAGTGTATTTTAACCCCATGTAATTTCATTTTAAACTACTTTTCCCATTTACTTTCTGTTCCCTTTCTGCAATCTGATGCCACTTTCATTTAGACCTCCACTTGCTTTATAGGGAATATATTGATGCCAGACTGCTGACTTTACACTACGCAGATATTAAGGTTCAGTTATGTGTAATAACCAAACTGGATGTTCCAGTAAAAGACGAGAGTACCATCACTGTTGACAGAAAGTTGATTAAGAATGAATTTCACTGAAGAGTTTTTTCATGAGAAACGCTACTCTAGATTTTTCAAGGATACCTTCAATAAAGTCAGAAATAAATTGTTCCATTTGATTGGATTACCGTCCTTTAAATTAGGCATGCAGTGCCGTCATCATGTTCTCCAACAGTTCAGCAATTCTGTTAATAACCCGATCTGTTTGAATTTCAATGAGATATATATATTAATATTTATATTTATATCCATCTATCTTTTTTTTTTGTATGTTCAAGTGCAACTCATCCGCATGCTTCACTTGCAACGCAGTGCTCTGACTTTTCATTTCCCCTTTTGTGCTGTACTGCTACAGTGGGCAGGGCTCACCGATAAAGCGTCAGGCATAGAGGAATCTATCATAGCTCCATTAACACTTCCGCTTCATCTTCCTCGCCCTCCTCTCCTCATTAATCAACAGACTAGCCCTCGGGGCCCTACTCTGCAGCTAAGCCAAGTTTCAGTTTGTTGTTGCGCATTAAGTCAAGATATATATTTGCAGGTGCGTCTTCATATCTCTGTGTCTGAAGATCTATAAAAATGTCCACTATTAGGGGCAATTGGTTGGTTTTAAGAAGGACTTAAAAACATAATTTGGGTGAGTGCTGGGACACTGTTGTTTGAATATCCACAAATACTATTTAATATACAATGATATTATGATAACACAATCCCCAGAAAGTGATTGCAAATTTAGCTCAGCCATTATGTGATCAAAGAATTTTTATTACAATTGTCAATGCGAACAGTCCCAGCCTTACACAGAATTATCAAAAAGAGAGCAGAAGACATTATTCTTCAGCCAAAAAAAAAGGCCGTCCTACCTTTCGAATCACCATCTATAATGAGTTCTTTTCCTGCTGTTTCCCTTCATCAGCCTGCTTGCAAAGCATATTGAGCACAGTGTGCAGCTAAAGATAGATTCAGCTGTGTGTATCTGAGTTAAAGCACCCTTCTTTGTGATCTGTATTTAATTTATTTATTGTCAAAATGGTGCATGGGTAAACATTAACATGGACCTAAAAAAAAAAACTTCTCAAAATAACACATGTGCTGCTTTAAATGCAAGCATTTGTCCTTGCTGTGTACATTTGCATGAGCTGTTAAATAAACAAGACTTCTTCATGTGGCACTAATTGTTAGACTCTGTAATTAATGTGTTTGTAACAACACCTTGACCTTAGAGTCCTTTGTAAATATTCACCGCTCTCTGTTGGAGCCGTTTGATTCTGTTTGTTTTGAGATGAGTTTGTGCCCTCTACTCTCCTTTCCACCCTCAGTCTTTCTTAGGGGAGTTCTTTTAATAGTAAGGAGGTGACAGTTTATCTCTCTCTGAGTAGCACTGACAGCTTGGTACCTGCCCTGTTGAAAGCGCTGGCATGAAACGTCAGCTCACTCTCACAATGTGCAGAACTCCTGAAGAGCTTTTTAGATTTAATAAGCAGAAATGACCCTAAGTGAAGGCCAAATCAATGCTGTATTAAACTTAAATTTCCCCAAGAATGATTGTAAAGGGGATGAATTTTGGATGAGGTCTTCCACTGCAAATGGAGCATGCAATAGTGGCCTCAGCTGTGCTACTGCAAGTAGATCATTTAGAGGTCATAATGGAGAAAATAATGTCTTGTGGGAATCATAAAATATTGAAAACATGAGATTATTTGGGAAAGTTTTAGGGGGAAATAACTGGTGAAGGAGTTGATAACTTTTTAATCTTTTATACAGAAGCCTGCATAGTAGTGCACTATTGTTCCAGGTCAGGGTAAATTTAACATTAGGATATTTGAAATCGAGATCACACACTGGAATCAACAATAATCTGCTGTTATCCTCCCCACCCACATGCACACTTCCCTCCCTCTCTCTCCCCTCTGAGGTTCCCAATTGTTCGCTTTCATTTCAGAGAAATGTCTGTTGGGCGAAGTGATAATTGCATTCCTCAATGATTTCATGCTGAGACACAGAGTGACACTGAATTACAGCCCACTTATTCTAAGAAAGTGTGTTCTTCGGAAGGAAATGAGACAAAACAATATGACAAACTCCATCGGACCCCATTCTTCCAACATAAAAGTGTAGTGCCACATTTTCTTCCTTTGCGCTCACTCATGTTTATTCCCGCAGCAACTGCTTTGATTTGGAGACCAATGTGGTTGAGTCAAGTTAGTTCCAGTGAGCACAAATCTCTGCTTTTCTGCTTGTGAGTGAATAGTTGCTGCAGTCACAGAGCCTAACTGTATCAGAGAAACGGCCCAAACATCAGTGAGCGAATACCTCTTAAGAATTAATCCTCGAGGGAATGATTGCACCAATGCATGAGGATTACTGCTTTTAGGGCTTCTGCTGAAATTCAAATAACAAATGCTTACACAAAGTGTCTTGGAAAGCACTGTGTTTTGTAGGTTCCTGATAAATATTCAGAAATGTACTGCAAAACCACACAATGGTTTGTGCCTCATTCAGTTTCACAGTCTTTATTTATATGATAATCAAGTGGTCAGCTAATGGTAATTAATCCAGTCAATTGTTGAAGTTGCATCATGGTCGTGGGCTGAGCCACTAAAAGCTCCTTTCATCCTCTTAGGTTTTACTCTGTCCCCTCTGATGCCAGTCAGTTACTTCTGAGTCTCTCTGTTTGGTTTCCACAGCCCATCACCTGTTGACCTAGATGCAAATTTTATCCGGACGCCTCAGGCAATACAACCACGAACATGCTTAAATGAATATAAGCCTCTGCCTACATTAAAAATAAAACTAAGTAGAGATTTATGTGTTTATGCATTCAAAGAATGTGGTTGTCGTTTATGGATATCCACTAGTTCAGTTCATTTTCAGCCTAAATAGCAGATACACAGTGGTCCACAACTTATTCCAGTCCAAGAGAGAAAATAACATTGTACTGTATTGTTACTCTTTCAATGTATGGTGGTCTCAGAATGCTTGTTGGCGAGGGTACCCTGTCAAGAACCGAATCCGTCTTAGACACCGTGTTATTGTCTGTTAACGCTTCAGACATGTACAACGGATTAAATGGAAATTACTGTGTGTCTGTGCACGCGCTTGTGTTTAAGGGGTTTTTGTGTGTGCAGAGGATTGCTGACTAAAGCTGTAATGCATAAGGAGGTTTGGATGAGCGATGGTTTAAAGGGGCGGCAATTGTCATAATGATGACTTGAAGTAAAATTATGCCACAGTAGAAATGTTTTGCAAATGCATACAAGCCTCGTATACTAAAACCAACAGTATTGAGAAGGGGTGCCTGCCAACAGACGAGTCAGTAGGATCAATGCTAGCAAAATTATGTTGTAATAACTTCACCACACTGAACTGAGCAACATTATAATACTTTATGGATAAACCATAGGAATGTAATCACAGCGCTGTACGCTCTCCTCTCTCTCCTGTGTCAGTTTAATGTGCCAAATATTCCTGAATGAATGGTCAGAGTATCCATACCCTAAGCAAGCTCTCTGTTATCAAGCAAAATGTACCCCTGCCACTTTTCACCACTACAAACTTGAGAGAAAAACCCCAAGTTCTACCCATATCTCCTTCAAAATAATTTGGCTGCTATTTTTGTGTACTGTGCTTAAAAAATGGTCTGCGAGTCATGATGGCTGGATCTACGCAATGTGTGACATTTTAACTAATGTTTTCCGCTCAAGGCTGAGCTGCCCAGTGTAGGTCAAACATCTTCTTTGTCTGGCCCACTGTAATAAGAATGCAAGGAGAAAAGTATCTCCGCCTTGCACTCAACTGTGTTATTTGCAAGAAAATTGGAAGGAGTTTTGAAAGGTTGCATGAGATGAGTTCGGTTATTGCTTTTCAGGGTTCGAAAAAATGTGGTGTACAAATTGTTATGTCTGAAATTAGGATAGGAAAGATAGAGCAAAAACTAGTATGCATGTCAAATTCCCCATCATGATCTGTTGGGAATGCTTTAACCGTCGGTCCTATTTAGAGGCAGGATTGGAAATTATTCATATATGGGGGAGCGGCAGATATCTCAATGCATCTGGCCTGTTCTGACACTTAACAGCTGTTCTCGCCACCTCATTATGATCATTTTCATTTAACCGATAATTACTGTTTATTTCAACATGGCAATTTTCCAAATAATATCATGTTGGCTCTCTGGGTCATACCAGCTGTGGTGCAAAGGCTTCGGACCAGAGCAGCTTCAATAACCTATTTGCAATTAATTATAATATGCTGAAATAACTTTAAATTATCCAGTGAGTGAACAATCGTCTTATATCTCCTATTTCTTGCACGCACCGTTTTCTGCTTTCTGGCATTGCCTCAACTGGCCACCTTAATTTCTGTTAAATGATATACCACCTGCCCTTTCAGTCTGCCTTTGCAGAAAGACCATTTCCCATTAAGTGATGAATCAAATGAAACTTGTTTTCCATCATATTTCATGGCACATTTTGACAGCGATCCTCTGCTTACCTATGAAAAATACTCTATAATGTCACACAGTCATGCCAAGGCCTTAACGAATGAAGGGTTACTGATACTGATGATATTACTTTTTGGGAGAGTTTTTTTCATGAATGTTTGATGAGAATGTCCAATCATGCATGTAGACACAAGACAGAAATGAGGAATGGGAAAGGAGAAGTTTAGGACAGAGAGGCTAACTGATTAAGGGCAGAACGAGAGACAGAGACAAATCAGGCTTGTAGAGAAAGTAAGGAAAGGAAGGGTGTGTGCGTGTGTGTTTATATGTCTGCGAGTGTGCGTGTTTATGGGTTGAGTAGGGGGGCAGTGATTACTTGCTGCTGAGGTAGCACTGCATTACACATGAGGATTTCAAAATGGCCCAGATAAACTAATCTATGATTAACTGGGGCACGGCTGGCTCGCCACCCTGCCAACAGCTGTAGTTGTGGGCGAATTACAAAATTATGGGATGTCCAAACATTTTACATGCAGTGAGATATATATTTAGCTATGTGTGTGTCTCGGAGAGGTGACAGTTACATATATGAAGTCAAAGGTGACAGCCTGTGGCAAAAGATGACAGTGATTCTGCAGTGATGCAATTAAGGCAAACTTTTGTAGGTTGCAGGGAATTGAGGAAATAATGTGGATTTGGGGTGCAGGGCCTGAGGCTGGGGTTGCTATTGGCAGAGTGATTGCTGCAGTGATTGGTGTAACAAATGTCCATTGGGATAACAAATCAAATTATAAAGATGGACACAACGGCACAAACTCCACAGGCATCTGAAATAGATTTCCAGCACCAGGAGCTGATATTGCCGGGCCTGGTCTGTCATAGTCCATCAGGCGTCATTATCACCAAGGGAACACTAAACCTTATGCAGAGCTGATTGAGGAGGAGAATCTAATGTTGTGAGGTTGATGGAGACAGCTAAGATGGTATCTGTGCTGTTTGAATAGTTGTTTTTTTTTTTCTTTCGAAGGTTACAAATGTGTATTTTTTCCTCTTGTCCTTAATTCCATTGAAAATACATACATAGTCCACCCTCTAAAGGCCGACCAAATGCAGTCAGAAAGTGTCTATCGGTAGTGTTTTCGGTCTATCCTGATTGAAGTGCTCTTGTGCCATCTTTTGTCATTGAGTGCAATCACAATTATATTTATATCATAGTTTGAAGGACATGCAAGCCCTATCCATGTTTGTCCCTCTTTTAAAATATCTGAAGAGTAAATGCATTTGTTCCTCCAAGGTAATGCAATTGCATTTTAATATTCACCAGTACCCCAGAGAATACTGCAGACTATTTTTATTCTGGCTTGTGATTAGTCATTCACCTGAAGTGGTCTGATGTTGGAAATCATTTTCATCTCTTTAGACAGTTCTTGAGTTCCTCCAAATGACAAGTGATGCTTCCGATGGGGTGGGGGTTTGTGGGAGACAGGGCGGGTGGTGGGTCGGGGCAACCCCTGTTTATTGTGAAATTAGACAGTTATTCAATGAAGGCAAGAGTTTTTTTAATTTTGTGCAGTGAAATTTTTTTTTGTGATTCAGGCCGCTTACAAAATATATACCATCAGATACGGCTTAGCCAACATTGGTCAGGGAGATAAAGTTCCATATGATGAACTTCCTGTCCAAGAATGTATCCATTCATTTCAAAATCATCAAAAATGATCAGTCTCAGATATTCTAGGATATCAGAGCTATATCCTATAATAACCATATCAAACGCATCCATCCATCCATTATCTACTGCTTTTTCTGCACTTAGGGTCACGGGGATGCTGAAGCCTATTCCAGCTGTCATTGGGCGAGAGGCGGGTTGCCAGTTGATAGCAGTCGCCATTGAATTGCAGGGCCACATATAGAGACAGAAAACCATTCACTCAGCTAAGAATTCACTCATCATTCGCTCTCATTCCAATTATCCATCTGAATATTTTTGAACCGTGAGAGGCAACTGGAGAAATCCACACAGAGAGGGGCAGAACATACAAACTCCACACAGAAAGGCCCCCTGTGAGTATCAAACAAGGGTTCTTCATGTTGTGAGGCAGAAGTACTAACCACTGCACCAACCATATGAAGTCTCACGATAAATATGATATGAATAGATATAAATATGCATGAAGCTTACAGATCATTTGTTGAAGTGAAATGACCACATGTTGTACATTATACAATATTCTACATTCCGTTGCTTGATTTCTGGTGCAGAACTCAACAGCAATTGTTGTGTGCATTAGTATGCTCTCTAATAGTCCTTGAGAATCCTCGGCATTATCTTTTTTTCTGTGGTTGAGTCAAACAAATCAGTGTTTACATATATAAAACATCTGTCCGTTCCTGTCGCTACTGGTTGTGAAAATACAGAGAACTGCTTTTTAAATGCTTCCAAGAAGGACATGGAATAAAATATTATCCCATTCAACAAGCCATGCTTTGTTGACTGGTGACTCCGGCAATGATTCTGAGTTTCTGAAGCCACTAGCATTCAGAGCATTTCAGAGCATTTCAGAAACACCAGTCATGGTCTTCCACCTTTAATGTTCCATCTTGACTTTTCCCCCTTATGCGTAACTTAGAAGGTGCTACCCAAGCTTATTATAAGTTTAGAAGTGGACAAGGTTTTTTTTTTCCTCCTCAGACGACTTACTATTTCAAACATACGGCATTGAAAAGCAACTGATCCCTGACCTGCTGTTTATGATTCTATTGTAAACAGAAGATGTTACTTCTGTGCTTTCAAATACTACATCACACCAAAGTTGATCAAATCCACTGTATGTCTAGTTGTGTTTTATTTCTGTGTTTCAGAAAACAATATTCTTGTTTAACAGTCTTTTTGAATATCTTTTTTATGGAGATTTGACTGAGCAGGAAAGATATCCATCAGAAAATCAAAATGATGTTTATCATAGTGATCCTGTGTTACGTAATTCACTTTGGCTCTGCTCTTAGAAAGAAGCTGATAAGTCAGTCTTTTATGTAGACTATGTAATGTCAACAATGTACAGCGAAAAAGCGTGTAGGGCTTTTTTACATTTGCAGTTAAGTTGCATTGGGGCTTTTCAGGTTCTAATAGAATTATCTATTACTGTAGCCTAGGAAGAACCACTATCATGATTCATACTCACAATTTCTGTCTCGTTTTTTTGACTCCGTTGACCACTGAGCAATACTGAGGCCCGGGGGGCCGTGTGGCAGTGTGCAGGTATCTTTCATTAGCAAGAAGCAGAGACTCATTTTCACTTGACCTCTCAATCATTTCAGATATTATTTTTAGAATTCCCACTTCCTAATTGCATGAATACACAAATAGACATAAATACATACACATACAGTATATATATATGTGTGTGTGTGTGTGTGTGTGTGTGTGTGTGTGTGTGTATATATGTATATATATATAAGTGTGTATATATATGTGTGTGTATATATGTATATATATGTATATATGTGTATATATATGTACATGTGTGTATATATATATATGTGTTTGTGTGTGTATGTGTATATACATATATATATATATATATATATATCAGTGGTATAAAGCATCCAGGCACTATTTCATTTATTGATATAGTGTGCAGCCTTTGTTTTCATCTGTTGCACTGTTTCCTTTTTGGCAATTCAAATGTATCAGATACAGCAGAAGTATATCATTATTACTGTACTTAATTTCTGTGAATGTTCAGGGTAGTAATGCATTTAATTAAAAGAAAGTTATAAAATGTTTTTAAACACCATCAGCTTGTAATTTTTAGAAAGAAAGAACACCATCATCAGTAGGTCAGAATTATCACAACAGCTGTGATGAACCCTGCAGTCCATTGCCAAGTGCCTCCTGCAGTGTTTACTTTACAGAAGACTGACCTATCTGAAAGTGAAAGTCTTGCCCTTGAAATTTTTTCTCCTCTTTTGTTAATGCCTTATTTTTATTCACTGCCTTACTATATGTTATTCTCTTTTATCTCAGGTTTTTCAGATTTATGCAGACACATACATCCAGAGCAGGAGGACGGTCTTATATTGGCAGCTGTTTTTTTCCAGAAACAGTTTAAACCTTGGATATTCAAAAAATGTCACTGCAGACTGAATACTTACCTTGCACTTTTCATTGTCAGAAGCCTGTTTAGAACCAAGATTTGAAAAAGCATTGCTCGTTACGTTGAACAAATTGTTGATAATATAATATGTAGGTGTCAGTGTTTTTATTAACCAGATGACCTGGTTCGTCAGATGTATGCTGACTTGCCAGTTTGTTTTAATCTCAAAGACTTATTGAGATATTAATCTGGTTGTTACTACTGTCCTATTTTAAAGATAGCGGAACAAGATGTTTTTCATTATTGAAAAGGTTTTGCCTTCTATCCTTTAACCTTTCATCTTTGATTACATAGAGCTACTAATTTATGAACTATTCATTGTTATGCAGGACTCCCTTTAAAATCAATGTTTAATTACATGGTTGTTATCATCGGCAAAGTACAGTGATGGTATCATGTCGTTCATGTATTTTCCATATATTGCCATACTTGTTTGATTGTTTGTTAGTTAGTTAAACAGCAATGCTGTCACATATTTTCAGGGAAATTTAAATTCTGGCTGTGTAATTTCAATGTTGATTACACTGCCACGGAGGCAAAGACTGAAGCTGATTCATATCATCAACTCATTTTCCATTCCTTTTTTGTATCATTCCAATAACCTCACTTTCCCCATTTTATGCCACTGCTATGTTCTACATGGAAGACGACTTAAATGGATTACGAGCTTGACTGGAATTTTTCTTGAAACAGTTTTACATGTTTAACTGTGGAGGTTGGTCTTTGTCTCACCAGAGTCAGAATACTCTGCTTTTGAATTAATTTTTCCCCAACTCCCTCAGACTCATACAGTTTGAGAAATGAGTTGAATACATGCACGCTGTTTATTGTTCTTAATTTTGCATACGTGTCATGGAATTTAACCAAGACTGCTTCTCTTCTCAAGGATTCCATTTCTAGTTATCAGTAGCAGTTTCAACCAAATGAAATTATGGAGACAACCCAAGCACATTTTTGTTAATACCTACCAATACGTAAGTATGAAAAGACTCTCTGGTTGGAAATGTCAAATGAGGAAGGAAATATTTAAGTGATTATCGGTTTTAACAGCCAAATAGTCAAAATTGTTAAACTGGATTCTAAAGAGATGTGGCTATTTTTGACACGAAATGATAGCACTTCTGTCTTGGAATCCTCCAACTGGCCTAAATTTGTATTGCATCTTTGGAAATTATTTCTTTTCCAAGGAGATTTTTTATTATTAAGCTTTATAATAGGCTTTTTATAATAAGCTTTATTAAGCTTTATATTTTTTTTATATTTTTGCGTCCTAGTAAAGCTGGCTCTGGAGGAAATACTGTCTGGTCATTCAGATACATGAAAACCCAAGTCGTACATGTGTTAATATTTGTTATCGCCTTGAAAATGAGGCCTGAATGAAAAGTGTGTTGTATGTCTGTAATTTCATAATAAAAAATGAACAAAAGATATGGTTGAGAGGGGACATGATGGAGTTCAATAGAGACACAACATTTTACTAGACATCTTATTAATTACAAACCTAAGACACAGGCTTGTTCCCGTATTATTAACGCCATACCCAACTTGGTGTGTAGGGGGGGGAAGACACAAGGACGTGAAGTCTGTGGGGGAGAATGCATCCAATTGCATCATGAGTAATGCAGAAAAAAGGAACCCATTGGGTTTTTTATAGGGTGTTATTGAATTAGTGATAAGTTAAAATCAGTAATGATTGTCAAGGAAAAATTGTAATGTATTATTACGCTTGCCTGCTAATTATTCAGATACACTTATACTGCACATGTTCTACTCATTAGATAGATATCAAAATGATATTGATGATGTTGAGCAGAAGAGAGATAACTATTCTTATCTATTCATGTTTTATGCCCATAACCTTAATTTCTTTTAACATAATTTTTATATGTAATGTAGCCCACATAAGAATGTGCATTCTACACACACTCATTAAATGAGTTGAAAAAAAGAAATCAGAAATAACTCAGTCTGATTGTGTTAATGGAGTGTAAAATTTTAATGACCCAATCTAATTTGGATTCACTTGGATTCATTTTATCACTCAGAATATAAATGACTGCACACTAAAAATACTACTTTTAAGTCTATGATGATTTTTTTTTTTTTTACACAGGTTGTTGTCATCTTGATGCACGCTCGTTTTTTTCCTTTTAAATGTGCTAATATGTTTTTACCTTTTGTGCAACAGCTGCCATGCAGACATATTTTGGCTAACATGGCCGCCCATCAGAAGACATCTAGAATCTGGCTGAAGATGAAAGTATTTCTGATGCCTGAAGTAGCTTCAACAACAGAACCAAAGTTTTAATTTGCATGCATGTGTCAGAGGTTGGACATTTCAAGTAGAAAATGAACATTTTGTCCTCAAAGGTTAATCTGTCAGAAGCAAGGGAAAAATTCAAGTTCAGGATGTGAAGGACTTTTAAGTGAGCCAACTTGTGATGGCTTGTTGACTTGGCCCGGGCATCTCCAGCTTCTTCCCTTGGGTTGTTCCCAGTGTACAGTGGTCAATATTTACCAAAAGAGGTACAAGAAAGGAAAACTGTTGAACTGGTGCCAGAGCCTCTGGCAGCCAATGCTATTTGATAAGCCAGTCGAGTCAGGACAGTGCTTTTGAAAATGTTCTCCTGGGAAACATCGGGTTATGACTTTCATGTGGATGTTACTTTGACACTCACAACGTTCCTAAGTATTGTTACCCAAGTAAACGCTTTTGGCAGAGTGGTGCGCCCTCTTGTGCTACAAAAACTCATCAGGAATGGTTTTCAGGGGGTAGCAAAATGTTCAAGTCGTCAACATGGCTTCCAACTACGCAGGTAAACACAATGGTTTGGCTATATATATATATATATACCAATAATAAACCAATTGAAGAGATGCCCTTTTCTCAAAACTCCTTTTTGCCAGCATTTAAATAATTCCATTCCAATCCAAAATATCTATACCATCTACAATAGCATGTGCGGATAATCAGTCACTGCGGTCAAAGTTGATTTAGGTGATTCGTCACTAGTTATAAGTTGAATGAAGGATGAAGCTTCTTTTGCAGAAGCATATCAAGTACTCGAGTCAATACGACTGTGTTCAACTTATTTTTGCCATATATTTCCACCTCTCTATTTGTACTCTGGAGCGGCTGAATTGGATTATTATGCCAAAGACTGTATGCGACAAATGTTTTGTCAACGAATGCTTCACACTGAACTGACTAGTCCCAAGAATAATAATGATAAGTATATTCACAGAGCACGTTCCATCAAAGTGCTGTGGGAATAAGAAGGGATAAGAGTCGGACTCAGATGAAATAAATGTCACATTCAGTTCATTCATTCAATCATATCTGTGTAATTACAGTTTGCGTAAAAGCATTGCTGAATGAGACCCACCAACAGTGTAAGAGTAAGACTGCGTTAACAAAGCATTGACAACTGTAGAGCAGTTAAAATGAAACCATCTCAATACCCTGTGGTTTAAATTGTGTACAAGCTATCTCATGGAGCTTGTCTTTCTGTTGGTATAATTATTTAATCTCAACACTCCTTGAGTAAATTGCTTAGTGCCGCATGAAGGCTTGCTTCGATTCTAATTTCCAAAAGGAATTCAGGAAGTCTTTAATTTTGCTGTCACAAACATGTTAAAAGCCGTTGTCAGAATTTATTCATATCAAGTTTGTTGTTTTGTCAAATCAGCAGTTTTATTAATTTTTAATTTTCAACATTTTATATTATATGGAATGATTATAAACTATAAGGGATGCATTTTCAGCTGACTCTAGTTCCTTATCTTTCAAGCATTTTATGGATGGTAAAAAAAAAAAATCCTAAGTGCATTCGGGAGTGCATAGTCTACTTTTTTTGTTCTGTTTATAATGGACTTGGGCAACACTTAACAAGAATGGAGACCCATCAAGGCAGACTGATAAGGACCTAGGGATCTACTCCAGTCAATTACTGCAAAGTGCCGAGTTCAACTCAGTGGGCTTTTTATGAAGTACACCAGCTGAATAAACAAATTAATCGTGCATCCATGTTTCCCCAACACAACCATGCGGCCCAGGGCAATCATACATCAGACAGAGTGATAGCAGCTGTCTCCTCCAGGAAATAGAAGGGACCGACTATTAAGGATAGTCAACCACATAGGATTCATAAGCTATTGGCCATCACATTTACGCTGCCTGCCTAGTCTCCTTTATTGCCTCTATTTCAGACCTTTTGCACCTTGCCATAGACAGAGGGGTATTATGGTGTTTTGATATTCCATCGTTTTGACTACAAATTGTAAAACAAGCCCATAGATTGCTCTGAGATTGCAGATCCTCGAAAAAATCATCCCAAGAAACTATATATGAAGTATATGAGAAACATGGGTTCTACCCGCCCATGTAATTTTGTGTTACATCTATTAATACTTCTGTTTTGCCATTTATTATTTGACCTTCATTTTGTCAGAGTTAAGGTACTTGTACCTGTGTCACTGTCACATGTTTGATGTGGCAAACTGTAGTCACGCTATGATACTCCATGATCTCCAATTTATTTCTCAAAATCTATCAACGATGGGTGAGACAGTTAATCTCGGCGATTAATTTTCTCGCAAAGGGGAACACAATCCTACTTTCTGTCTAGAGAATATCTCAATCCGAACAAGGTAATGCTAGTGCATCTTGTTTAGTCAATGCCACTTGTTTCCTCAAGAGACTCAAGAGTACCCGTAGCCATTGGTGACAGTTGTCATTATACTAATGGATGTTAACTCTTGGATGTGCAATAGAATCTGAATGCAACGTTTGAAGTGGGTCCCCATTAATTTATATATGTAGACATATATAGAGAGATGCTCAGTTAATTATGGTACAGAAAATAAATCCTACCTACCTAAAGTAAATAAAATTTAAAAAAAATAAACAATCTGTATTTTGTATGTTGGAGATTTATAGATCAAGCAAACCAGAAACTTTTACTACAAATAGCCCTTTGCTACTTAAGTCATGATTATTATAATTAGAATTAAATCAGGATAATTAAAGCAGTAATTACATGAGATTTTTGATACTGAGAAAAATATTCCCGAGTTTTACAGCTACTTTTATTTTAATATTACTCAACCAAATGGTGCTACTTGGATGTAGGACTGACACCATACTTTGAATTTCTGGCTTTCTTCCTGTATCCATTTGTCTCTGTCCATCCATAGTAACTTTGTAAGCATCTAATGGCTGGCAGAAGCCAGGCCAGCAACCTCAGAAATGAAAAGCATTCTCATTCTTGTACTGGCAAACCGAACCTGAGCTCCATTATTTATCTTTTTAACAGTAAATCAACTTGGAAATAGTTTTTTGCCCTAAGCTCATAGTGGACATAGCAACTTCCTGCCAAAAACTTTGTGGTCAGAACATCTTGTCAGCAACTTGGAATTATTTACTGATCAAGCTCTCTTGAATGCGCTGTCTGTACAGCTGATTACATCCAAGAGTTGTTGTCACTCACCTCAACTCTTTTTCAGTTTTTCAGATGCTGTTGTGATTGTAAAACATTGATTTTACCGCACCAGTGTGGCAGTTTTGGAATGTGATGCCGGTCAGCAATCAAGTTAATGGGCCATGATAACAACACTTTCACGCTCCCTCTGTTATCTGATGTCTTAGAAAGAAACGATGCTATGCAAAGAATAAAGAAAATGTATGCTGAATTCAGTATCCCGCAAGGATGCCATTAAATAAAGACGATAGCATTTGTCATGAAATATGAGTTAGTGATGTGTTCACTGACGAAACCCCTAATTTGTAAACTGCACATCAACCTATGAGGCTCATAGCCATACAGCTATAAAGTTACAGTTAACTTTCTACCCACTGATTTCAATAATCATTCTTTGACTTATGATGGCAGCTCTAGTCTGGGTGTGTGTGCGTGTGTGTGTGTGTGTGTGCGTGCATGCGTGTGTGCGTGCGTGCATGTGTGCGTGCGTGCGTGTGTGTGTGTGTGCATGCACTTGGCTCCAGGTGGAATTCATTTAAGCATGCAGTTTCAGATCATACATTTGCTCACTGATGAAGAAGTGGAGGAGTCAGTGCACTGAGAAATTTTAATCGAAATGAATTAGTGAATCCATGAATTATCCAGCATTCAGATATTAATTGGTAAACATGAGTAACCTACTTTCCTTCATTTCAAATATGTTTGCAAATTGTATTACTCAATGTCATCAAGCTTTTTTAAGTTGCTGGCCGAAATTCCGCTACATTCAGGGCATTAGGAAAAAGGATTACTTGATGGCAATAACTATCTGCTTTGTTTGGATTTAAAGGTGCACTTTGAATTCCAAAGTCAAACTTGGATGAGTCCATTTCATGTTGCAATACCACACTTACTCAGGTGGCGAGTCAGTGCAGTGGAAAAAGCAGTGCTTCTGCTCAAAACGGAGCCCCTCCCCTCGCCTCCCCTCATCTCATCTCATCTCATCTCAAAGGCTTAACCTTGCTTATCCAGCAACTTCCTCTAAAAAAGGCAGTCTACATAAATATTTTGCTGTTACTTTTTCCTACTTTAAGTCAACTTCTTACCCCCTACCTCGCATCCTCCTGCTGTGTTCAGCTGCAGGGGCTTTCTTTTTACACGGTAACACTTGTATTTCAGCAGCTCAACTGTAGCACACAGTTACGTGCACTCCGAAACCTGCTTTATTTTGGTCTACAATTTTCTCCCCCCCCAACTGATCATATACGTAAACATGTGTCAACAGAGTTCAGTCAGTGCCTCTTTATATTATGTTCGTCTCTGAGTGTCAGTTATAATATTTTCTTTCTAAAAAGCAGTTTCCCTGCTTGTTTTTATGAAACGGTATCACTGCAAGATTGTTACAACAGGGGTTAAACCGCTGGAGGCTTTCTCCACAGGAGGCTGCCCTGTCCCATCAGGGCTGAGACTTTCAGGCTCTGGGAAAATTGAGTTAGTGTGGTCTCATTCTCACCCAAACATCTTCATTATTTCCCAACACACAAGAAAAGAAAACAAGACAATTTCATCACAACTGTGACAATATGTTATTACAGAGACGCTCTTGATACTTGGCAGCAGGGTAATTGCATTAAAATTGTGTACAATGATAATACAATATGTTTCCCTTGATATATGACTCCTCCTGTTCACACACTTGCAAGAGATGACAGATTTACACAGATTTTCAGTAATGCAACCTATAACACCTGACTGAGCGGAGTCACATTTATGATTGTTCAAAATCCATGTTAGAATGGTCAGTACTAGTAAACTGTCACGCTGTACATTCCTGGGTCCATGTTTATTTTGCTTTTAAATGGTTTTTCATGTTTATAAATGTTTCTGCCCATTTGTTGCAAGGGGCCTCCCATTCAGGTCAGGCCAAATTTGTCTCAGAACATCACGGATCTCCACTCATGTGGTATTCTTCAACCCTGATGTGAATCCAACGCATGAATGAATGAATGTAATTTGTTCCCACTGTTAAACAGGCTGCTAAATACTTCAGTTGTATGCCAGACTGCAGTCACTCTTTGTAAAGAAATGAGGACCGTCATATATCAGTGTGGGTGGCTGTCTAGAGCTCTGGAGGGTAATTCTGTTTCACCGAAGAGAACCAAAACTGTGTTTTCTCAAGTTGCCTCTTTCCTTGAATGATGGTGACCTGCATTAAAACACAAATTTCCTCACAAGTGAGACAGATTTCACGTGAGAAATGTGTGTCGTCTTTTCTTGTTGCAATTAGTTAAGTGGCAATGGGAAGAGGGAGAATTAAGTGTCGTGATAAATCAGACACACTATTAAGTACTGGGGTGTGTGATGTACGGTAGTAGGTGCCATGTTTCGGAGCTCATTCTTACATATGACGATTTCCTAGACTTTAATTGCCATCAACCATAACAGCTTAAAACCTCAATAAATCCACTGCAGCCAACTTGTTAAAGAATCAGAATATTAAATCATTACCTTAAAACCTTTCCTTCTTCCTTTTAGAAGGAAAATATTTTATTATAGATTTTTTTTTTTCTCAAAAGAACCACAGGGTTGTGCTTTTATGCATTTGGTTGTGTTAATGATAATGATGGCAAGCGATGCAGAGGTGAGCCTTTAGATTCCCATTAGCCGTTCAACGCTGTCATGTTTAATGGATTATTATTTTAAAAAGAAGAAAAGCCATGTCGCAGAACAGAAAAAGTGTTCTTTTTACCTGCTCCTAACAGCCTGACCTGGAGCCTACATTAGTCAAAGTACGACATGCCTTTCAAAAACTCAATCAGATTAGTTTGTATGAGGTGTGTCATCATTGAGACTCCAGTCTTGAGCAAAGACAAAGACTTAGCCACAGAGGCCTGCTCGCCCCCATGTTGTAAATCTGTCATTTTGAGCTTTTACCAATCCCTTCACGGGTGAGGAATCGGGCAAAGAAAGACTTTTATATCAAAATGAGCTGATTTTCCCTTTGGTTTAAATTTTATGATGCGATTAACCATTCAGTCTGTGAATTTGCATTTACTGTAGATTCACGTCCATGACCAGCCAGTGTTTGTGTGTGTGTGTGTGTGTCTGTATTACTGAAGTTTGTATCACCAGCTGCATTTCTTCACACAAGTGGAAATGTGTTTCTCTAGCAGGATCACCATCTTTCTCTGTTGTCAGATATTCCGAAGGTGCTGGCTAGTGTTCAAGAAGGCGTCTAGCAAAGGGCCACGACGGTTAGAAAAGTATCCAGATGAGAAGGCAGCCTACTTCAGGAGCTTTCACAAGGTAAACACACTTTCCTGATAAATCTCATTACATCGGATGCTACAGCCCAACTACTTGCTTTTATTTTAATATGTTGATCAGTTTTCTAGTGTTTTACATAAATCATCATGTATTAAAAACAGTAAAGGATTCCTACGTTGTTGTGAAATATTCACACGTGTTGGTCTACTGCAAAATTGAAATAACATTTAGAAATGTTGCAGGTTTAAATCAGTCAGTGGATATTTTAAAGCGTAAATGCTTTAAATGTTGGATTTCCATATCGCTGTTGAACTTGCTGTTTTTTTTTATCTTTTAGCTTTGCATGTTCAGTATGAATAACAATAGTCCTTGGGTTTCAGGATGCTACTTATTGCCGTTAGACATTTCATAGAATTAAAGAGAAATGTATTGATACAACAACAATCCTTGCTTAGATACTACACAAATAGCAGTATATAAGTTGTCTTTCAACACTGACCATGGCTCGGGCTTTGCTGACGTGTGGTTGACCTTAATCTTGAATTTACGACCAACACAGTAAATCAAAGGACTGCAATACTAAAAGATTCCCTTGCTTAACTGGCACAAAAGGGGTAAATAACAATGAGAACCTAATTAAGAAAATATCCTTTTTTTTGACAGCGTGGATAAATGATCATAAAACTTCTGAGTTTAGAAAGAGCACATTAATCAGAGAGAAAATAAAGAAATGAAAAACGGGACTGGGCTCATCAGTCAGTGGATATTTTAAAGTTTGTCTTTTTTGTCTTTTGAATATTGACGAAATATGCTGTTCAAGATCCCTGGGATTACTAGGTCACACATTTGCCAGACAACAGCTAAAAGTAATGTTTGTATCTGGGTGACTGGATCAGCGTTGGCACGATAATATCACAAAGAGGAGAACGGTATTGTTTCAAATATTGTATCAGCAGGAAGTGATAGATGAAGAGCTCGCAAGGTAGTTTTTCCAAAATTGATATTCAAAAGACAGCAAACTGCAGTGCTGAGCCTGAATGCTAAGAGGAATAACACACTGTCCAAGAACAATTCCATCTGTATCTGTAAAGTCCATTAACCAAGTATGATGAAGTTCACAATCCATTAAAGCATATTTTGCAACTTTATCTTGTCCTCTGGGGCCTTTTTGCTCCCTTTTGAAAGTCATAATCCAGGCTATAATATCTCTCTCCACCTCTTAAGCTCTTTGAAAGAGACCAATTATGGCCGTGTATCAAGGTGAGCAGAGATGATGGTGAGGAGCTCCAGCGTGAACAGTGTTTCATAGTAATGAGAGGAGATAATAGCAGGTGATGGGGGACTGTGACATCTGGGTGGCTCCAATTTTAGACCTCCTCTCTCTTGAGACATTAAATTTGTTTGAGGATTTCTGAAATACTGAAAGCGGTGTATTTTCCTTAGAATACACAAAAGCACAAACAAGTTTGGCATGATCCATTTTGATTGTGTGCCTCGCTGCTACAGTAGCGGGCATGTATTGTGAATGAAAGAGCTACTACATCATGCTGTCACATGGGGTATCCTGTGTGGCTGCAGCCTCCCCAGTCCCCCAGGGGCAGTGATACAGCCAGCGCAGGAGTGAGCGATGAGTGTACACATGCACCACTGCACCTGATAATGCATCGCCACAAAGATCAAGAAAGGTCCCGTCTGAGGGCTTCATTCAACGCTGCAGTGATTTGGGAGGAAATAGGCTGCACTGGTGGCTGATTTACAGAATCAACACAAAGGGAATTGTCGCTCACTTTCTCTTTGCACCCCTTTTTCTTTGTCTGAAGAGCGTTGGTCCAACCAGATAAGCAATTCCAGAATAATTCCTGTGGTATTTTTATCCCCCTCAAAACTTGTGTTTGTCTTTTTGTTTTTGTCTTTCTCATTTTTTGTGCCTCTCCTGAGTTTCATGACTAACTATAGTGTAAACATGGAGTATTGTTTAAGAGCCTGAAAACAGTGTGTCGGGACTGCAGATGGAAGTGTAAATAACTCACAAAGCACAGAGCACTATTTCTTATATGAGATTTAACTTAACACCTCTGAATACAAAAGATCAAAGCGGGATGGAGTCGAAAGCAGAGGGGATGAGAAAACGGTATTATCTCAAATGATTCACTTTGGTCGGACTTTAATGCCTTAGGCTGGGAATGCACCCAAATCTCTCTCTTACACATACAGCCACTAACACTTGCACATAAAAGGAGACTGAAACATTCAGAGTTACACACTAAACACAAACAGAAAAAGATGTGATGCTGTTGAAATTCACATCCCCCAAAAATTCCCACTGTTGATGCTTACTTTGTGTAACTTATATCTGTGTAATGCCTGCCTATGAACAAATACTGGTTTTTTTTTCTCAGGGATGAGGGTGAATCTACCCATCTCATATGAAATATTTAGATGCTATCTTATAGCAGGATAAGAAATAAATGAAAATAACCGTCTCTCCTCCCTTACTCCTCTTTTATACCGATATGCTTCTCATCTCTGTGTAACTTGAATGCTGAGCATATGATACCCAACGACGGAAGAGAAATTTATAACACGCAATTTTTCCAAACAAGGAAATATGTCGCCCGCATATGTCGTCAGTGTTGTGAGGTCTGCTTTTTAATCTTTGACAGTCAGGCTTTACTGCACGGGCTATAAGCCCAGCGAGTTCTTTCCCAGCAGTCTGGCAAAGAGCCTACACTTTGCACACAATGGACTACAATAATGTAATGGGCCTTATCTTACAGGCAGAGTGAACACAGAGAAGACTGTTGAGCAAAATGGCCTGTAAATGCGGGTGATATTCAATTAAATGTAATCTTCTCTTTTTTTTTATTCACGATCAATCTCCTGGTGAAATGATTTAGATGCTTTTGATTGCACTCTTCTCGATTGACTGAAATAGGAGTTTCCAGGAGAGGCACTTGAACAGCTTAAACCATGCATACTCTGAAAGTGTTGCGTCGCATTTATTCATAAAATGCTTTTAAAAGAAATAGTAATGCATTCCATATTCAACCCTGCAGTGGTGGGGTTAATCAAGGGGCCACCAGCAGAAAGTGATTTGTGATTTTTTCCCAAGAGAACTTGTTGAAATTAGATGAAAAAACTGTATATTTATTCCTGTAAGGTAATAAACATTTTTTTTTATATGCTGTTTATTTATTTACAGACCCCTAACAGCGATTGTACAGCCAAACAGTATAAGATGGCAATCAAGCCTTTTCCGCTGCTGGCTGTATTCATTCAAGATAATCTGTGTTTGCCACTCTCTGCTCACTATGGCTTCCTTAGATCACTGAGCTCCATAACATCAAGAACGTCACCAGAATGCCGCGAGAAACCAAAAAGCATGCTGTGGCGATTGTCTTCTCTGATGACACATCCAAGACATTTGCCTGTGACTCAGGTAAGTGCATCGCTCTTCACATAGATTTTTCAACTCGCTCTCCATTGAAATGTGACTAATTTAGCAAAAATTACAAGCGCATTTTGATCACTTTTCAATTGCTGGGAATCCACTATTATATTAAATATTAAATCTTTCACCTATCAAAAATAAAATTTGTGACAAGATTCTCTGTCGTCTTCATGGCTGAGCATTTGACTTTAAAACATCATCAACTGCCCTTGAGCCTGCCATTTTTTTTCCCGTTACTGTATTTCATAATATGCATACTTTTCTGACCTCTTTTGGAGATAAGTTAGGCTTGAATTAATCATTCATTACAGTGTAATCCCATTTTTATAAAAGAGATACATTACGGCCTATATACTCTGTTGAATGTATCCACATCTGTATGCACATGCAATTTTTGGCAAATATGGATAAAGTTAGATACGAGAGAGGTTAAAAAAGTTGCAGGTATGAAAAAGATTATTGGACATCACTAATGTCACTTGTGCCAGCCCCTCTTAAGTGGACAGGCAACCAAGAATATACGTGATCTGCACAGTCTGGTAGTATACATCAGTCTGTTCTATTTTGGTGAATTGTTGCAGCTAGTTTGTTGAACCTTAATCTGCTGCTAATGGGAAGAACCAACAAGTGAGTCCCCTCTCCAGTCCATTTGGTAAACATTACTAGTATATGAGTGATAATCCTTGCTGATGGTGCTTCTTGATGGGTAGAGGAGCAGAAAATCTCAGAGACAGGAATATTGACATTTCAGCTGCGAACCCCCCTCTGCTTTTAGCTTGTTTTGCTCATTTAGTCTTGGCTCATTTCCTTTGTCCCCTCCCTCCATCTCTCTGCAGCGTGGATATCTTTATTACCTTGTGTCCTTTCTTTCTTTCAACTCCTAGAACACCTAACTGCAGGTTTCATTTGCCTAAATGATCACCTGAAAGGAAAAAGAAAAAGTATATATTTTTGTTGCTTTAATCATAATCTTTAATTTAAGCACATAATCGTTGCACACAAATGAGGTACTTTTCCATTTTCTGAATTCAGAACCTTACTCCAAAAAATGCTTTTGTTCCAAAGCTGGAACTGTGTGGTCCGGCTGGATTAGGATACATGAAACAGTAATTTGGTGTTTGGTGTTCCTCTTCGGCTTGTCGTGATTTTGGATCTGAAAATGCAACCTGGCAACAGCACCGGAAACTGGCTGCTTGATAGAAGAAAGTCAAACGTTTTTTTTTTTTTTAAACAGATTCCTTGATATTTTAAATAACCAATGAGCTGAAGTGCCGAGAGCTGTATTCTGTATATTTGTGTTTCTGCTTTCTGTTGTCAGTGAGTGAAGCGCTTCAGGCAGCAATGGACCCTTTTTTCACCCTCCAAAGTTGCGTGTCCCACTGGATGCTTCGATTTATCAAAAGACATGCTGCCTCAGAGTGCCAGCCATTTCACAAGCTAGTTCAGAATGAATTTGAAAACCCAACACATTCAATCCAAATATTTTTGATTAACAGAATACAGAAACAGTGTCATTTCAAACACTTTACTGGACAGAGCTACATATCCCATAATTCCACAGGGCATGGAGTAAAGGAGCTTCAGAAAGATAAACAACTCCACTATTTGCCTCATTTCATACTTCGGTAACTCTCACCAAAAGCTCATGAGACAATTGGAAATTTTCTCCACAATAAAACAGTTTTTTTCTGACTCAACAGAAAGGAAAATTGTTATTCACCAAACAAGAGAGAGCCAAACAGACTTTCAAATTTGATGAATGATTTTTTTTTTTTTTTCTCCACTTAACCTCCAATTAATAATTTCATTCTTCTGAGAAAAAACCTTCTCCCTTTATGTGCAAGCTGTCAAGTGATGCCACACAGCTCTCCGTAGGGCTGCTAGTCACATTGCTGCTTTCAAAAGTTAGCGGTCATGCAACTTCTGTCGCCATTCATTTATCATTGAAATTTCCAAAACAAACAAAACTAATGTTCAGAGTAAAATAAAAACTGCCCTCTTGCTACTTGGCTTTCCCCCGCCAGTAACATTGTGTCGTACTTTTTCACTCCAGTCTGAATACACATGCAGTACCACCACTGGATTTTTTACTTCTAGTTTGATCCCATGGTGCCTTTGGAAACTACACGTGTCTGCAAAATACTAGAGCAGATCAACCATAAAACTTTGAAAAATTATCTGTCATTCTAGGTCATGTAGATAAGAAGGATCTTCCAGTCTCTGAGAGAAAATAAAGGATAGCAAAAGAGTGACATGAGCGATATGGCAGCATAAAACTGGTTTAAAAAAAAAACCAACATATAACCGTTCCATCACTAACCAAAGGAGAGTAGCTTTGACGCAGTTTTAACAAGGCAAGACTGAGACAAATTTTAGGCACTGATGAGATTAAAATGTTGTATTTGTGTCAAATCTTAAAATGGCAAAAAAAAACCCACAACTCCCGTTTTTGACAGACAGATGAATCATCTAACTCAGACAGAATGTATTTTTCCCCGAATGTCAAAGTCTTCCCAACTATTATCTCATTTTTGTAACCTGTGTTTTGTTTCTCCCTAAAATTTCATTTCCATTTCAAAGCCAAAGACCTCCTTCACTTAAGGAAATAACTTATTGACTACTTAAATAAATGATTACGAGTTTGACTGCAGGCGCATTTGCCTACTGATACTGTGCTGCCTTGGAAGGACGTATTGGCATGAGGATGCAGGGCAAACAAGATCTCATCTGTTGTCAGCTGTTACTGCACCCACTGCCCCATTCAATCTGTACTTAGTCAATCAGATTGATTTCTCTTCCCCTGCTGCTGTAAGATGTACCCATGTCCTGTACTTGCTGCATTTCATTATTTAGTTTCATCGGTAAATTATGCAAACACGTGTGTGTGTGTGTGTGTGTGTGTGTGTGTGTGTGTGTGTGTGTGTGTGAGTGTGTGTGTGAGTTGGGGAATGGGTGGAAGGAGTGTG
>CAAKHD010000048.1:13856-26550 GCA_901007705.1 Fistularia tabacaria | reverse complement strand
GTGTGTGTCTGTGTGTGTGTGTAAAAAACATGCATACCCGTGGTTGGGAGATATTGGTGGTGTGTTTGATTGTTTCTGCAGTCATAGGTATTACAGAGGCATGTGTGTGTTTGATGGCGAACCAGTTCTAACGCTACGCTTCCATGCGGCTACGTGCAGAGTTGGATGCAGAGGAATGGTGCAAGCTGCTGTGCGTGGAGTGCCTGGGCAGCCGTCTCAACGACATCAGCCTGGGAGAACCAGACCTGTTAGCAGCGGGGGTGCAGCGGGAGCAGAACGGTGAGTGCCCAATTAGTCCCAGCTAATACAGACGGCCATTCGGGGTCAAATCCCTCTCTCAGCTACCATCAGACAGTTTGCAATTGCAGTCTGAGTCTATATATGTTAATTCAAATGAGCCCACGGAGAGTAAGGGGAGAAAACAATCCAATCTACAATTAGGCCTGGGTGATAAGGGACTGTTATTTATCGTTATGATCCCAAGTCCCCTGTAAAGATCTTTCGTATAAGCGCATATTGGTTAAACTTTAGGAGTATACTTCTGTGCGGGTATGTATGGCAGATGTATGTTTGTGTGTGTGTGTGGTTGTGTGTGTGTGTGTGTGTGTGTGTGTGAGTATTTGAAGGAAACCTTTGTGTGTCAGTTAGTGTACAGGTCACAGGCTGTGGTCGGGGCTCTGTTCCAGGCCTAATGAGAAGTGCTGTGCATCACTGGCTTCCCTCTTAATGAAGCATGTCACAGAGATGGATGAGATTATGGCTCCTAAAGCCATGTGAAATAAATGTACTTCCCCACATATTCCACTTACAGGAAATGGAAATGGAAAAGAGAGTAGACAACGGGGCACTGCTATCACAGTGAAGCTCATTCTCTGTGCAGTTTGTACACTCATGGAGGAAATCGAAAACGCAAAAGGCAAAAGGAGTTTAAAGTCATAAAAGGGGCAAGTAATTGAAAAGAATCTGCCTTCACTTCATTTCACAGGCAACCCTAAAGTGAAGTTGTGTTCCTGAACATCGCTTCTTTTATTTAGATATCAAAACAGAAGTTTTTGACTGCCGTGTTCGGCGCCGAATTTAACTTTAACAACAAAATTCCTCATCCTTGTCTTGTGGCAGGAGTCACGCTGTTTAGCGCTCGGGCAAAAGTCGCAGTCGTGTGTTCTGAAGATAACAAAGGCAGTGCCGCTCTGTTTCCGCCACGAGTGAATGAATCCAGAGGTTTCAATTAGAAGCCCTCCCTGAACAGCAGGGGCTGATAATTAGATCATAGTTCATTTTCACTGTCCCTAAAAATACACCACACTATGACTTTGCCATTTTCTATCCACCGTAGGCACACGGCTTGTTTTGACTCATTCAGCATAATTAGTGAAAAGTAATTTAGATTATGTAAAAATGTCTTTCTCTGGCTTGCTCTTTCTTTGTATGCCTCATGTGTAAAGTGGGCCTTTTTGTCAAATATATATAGTTACATTCAAAAAGTGAAGAAAGCTTTCAGTAATGATGACGTAGAAGCCGATCATGTTGGCAGAAAGGTCAGGCCTCAGTGAAGGCTATCCAAAAGTATTTATTACTTTAATCACTAGCATCATTTCAAGATAAGAAGGGCTGGTAAGCATTTATTTTATAACAAGTAATATAAAAACATCATCATGTCCCAAATTCCCAATGCCAATATATGATTTCACTGTATTTATTAATTTCAGAGTTATATCTGTTGTAATAATAACTGGTCATTTGTTTTCTATCCTCAGAAAACTAACTGTTGTGTACCAAACTGTGAAATGCTTGGAAGCCCCCTCCTTAAAATGCTTTAAATATAAGCTTTACGTAGCAAAGACTGAGGAATAATCCATCTCTTGATAAGAAGTCCGGCTTAATCTTAATCGGGCTTTCATTAAACCCCTTTTGGGATTTAAACCAAACAAGATACCAAACTACTCTACATCGACAGTTTTTTTTGTTTTTTTTATTTCTGCTTTGAATGATAACATGTGCTTCTTCGAATTTAAATGTTTGTTTACCGTTTTGTTGCTAGAATGACTTAGATTTTTTTAAGGGGTGGTAAGGGACGTATGAAGAGGAATAATCTTTTTATTTATTGTAAAGATTCAACATCTGGGAAGTTTCCTTTATGTCACTTAGAGGTAGATGTGATGACTGACACTACAGCTTTCCCCAGGCTACTCACCTACAGCCCGGAGACAGTTTAGTCTATCTCAGTGTAGTCTGGCAAGCTTGTTGATTTGGACAAAGCCAGGGGAGCTTGTTCACCCTGCCTGTGGTCCTTATGGCAAGCTAAGCTGCTTACAGTCCATTTGTACCCTATAGTCGCTAAAACACAAGTGGTTTTCCTCTTGAATTGAATATGATTCCTTGCAAGAATTTTTTTTTTTTTTTAAATGACAGGCTATTCAGCCAAAGAGTACATTCATGCAAATAAACTGTGGAAATGTGAAGTTTTAAGTGCTCCCATCAAAGACCAGCATGCTCAGTGAGGCAGTGAGGGTGGAGTTGGTTTGTCGATGAGGTGCTTTTTGGTGGGGACAAAAATGACAAAAAGCCAAAAAAAGTGATTTCAAAGCACTTTTGCATGCAAGAAGAAAAGAAGAGCTAAAAAAAAAGAGAGACCCTGTCATGTTTCATCTGAGCAGCCTGAGCCAGGGCCCTTCACAGTGTCTTTGACTGCCCATAAGACCAAACCATCCCCATTGAGTTCCATTCTTTTTGGTTCTTTATGTCATAAATCCTGATGCCCCTGCTTCTCAGGTTCTCTCTTTCACTGAAGTGTACTCTGGCAATATTGCAGTGGATTTTAAGAATTGCGAATGTGTTCTCCTTCAACAAAAAAAGAAAAACCTCGGCAAGAAAAAAAAATGGACCTATTAAATTGCTTTGTAGCATCTAATTAAATTTTAAAGGTGGACCTCATTCCAGTGCGAAGCAACAAATCAGCAAAAATCTATCAATCCCCTATGAAATCCAACTTCCCTAAAATCCCGATGATTCGAACCTGGCCAACATATTGGCAGGAAAGTGTTATAATTAGCCACATCTATGTTGCTTGAACCAGACTGAATTATCAATCTGTTACACTCAGTTTCAATCTTCAGTCTGACATTGACTCTAACTGATTTCCATCGGCGAGGGGGGTTCACTTTTCCCCTAATTAATCACAGGAGACAAACGTACCAGCCAGGATCTGATGTTATTTTGAGTCAACACTGACAGGGTGATGAAAAATCAAAAAAGATCTCCCCTTTGGAAGATGCCTGGAATGTGCTTGATAGCAGTGTCTGTTTTATTTAAAGCAATCGCCACTACAACTCTGAAATAATAACCGAGTTTTGACCTCCTCAGTAAAAATTTCCGTGCCCTAAACTAGTGTAAAACTTCTCTGGTCGAACTGGTAGTTCATTATTCTGCATAATTTCTCTATTTCACTTCATTTCATGAGCAGAGGGATGATGGATATACTCTAAATGGCCGAGAAGAGTCCTCACTGAAGGCTGGATGGGTTGCTGGGGGGGGCGCTTGAATAGGAGACGATGCTTATTTCATACTAATGTAACTCACGACTATCGCTAATCAATAATAATAAGTGCAAGATGGGGGGTTGGTAGTTTGGTAGTTTATGAAGAAGTGCACCTTCAGACAGCAGTTAACAACTAAGAATTTCTCTTTTTGAAATGAAAAATGCCATGCCTTTTAGATTGCACCAAGCAGCAATATATTTAAAAGTGCAAAATATGAAACAGTCTTTCCTGAAATCATGGCTCCAGGAACTTAAAATAATCCACAGATCTTATGTAAGCAGTTTAATTAGGAACTAGTTCCTTTTCATTAAACTGCATCCCCAAACAGGAGGAAGCATCATCTTCTCTTGCACTACAGGCAGCAACAAAATAACATTTCGTGTAAGAGGGTGTTGAAAAGTCTTTTAAAACTTTGCCCTCTTCAAAGAAAATGAAAAAAAAAAATGCTACGGATATAGATATTTCATTCACTATAAAATTCCTATTAAAGAGACTTGGTTATAAGATATGTTTTATTTATACATAGAGCATTTAATTTATTAATTAGAATCCCAAATTCTGGATCGATAATTAATTAACTTTTCTGTCGCAATTTCTTAGCTCACGGACTCGTTACTTAATAATTAGATTCGGAAAACGGCAGGAAACAGGAATTCAATGGAATTTCAGCATTTCTATGGCAACACACTGCCTCCGTGTAACCATGTAGAAATCTCTGCTTTTTATCTTTCTTTATTCTTTGACATTGCATGTTGTCTTTTAGAACGTTTCAATGTCTACCTGATGCCCACACCTAACCTGGACATCTACGGGGAGTGCACCATGCAGATCACCCATGAAAACATCTACCTGTGGGACATTCACAACGCTCGCCTCAAACTAGTCATGTGGCCCCTCAGCTCCCTTCGCAGATACGGCCGTGACTCTACCTGGTTCACTTTTGAGTCTGGAAGGTGCGTGTGCATGTCGAGATGTGTTTATGCGATGCTTTTGAATATTGGAGATTGTATTGTCTAAAGAGCGGGGAGAATAACTTAACTGTAGAAAGCATAAGACCTCAAGCAGATGTTGTGAATACATAAAACATTCCAGGATATTGACATCTACCGCAGAGCCCCTCAGGTGATGGTTTGACAGGTGACTGAAAATGTGTCGGTGTGTTTGCACGCAGCGCAAACTCATGCAAATGTCTTAATTCAATGGCTGTTTATCTGCTTGTCTCCCTGTACGGGCACATTCAACCATACACATTTGTAAATTAGCAATCAAAGAGCGAGCACCATCAAAGTGTGTGTACTTCTCTTTGTCTGTGCTTATGTTCCTGGCGCAGGATGTGTGACACTGGAGAGGGTTTGTTCACGTTCCAGACGCGGGAGGGGGAAATGATCTACCAGCGGGTCCACTCGGCCACCCTGGCCATTGCCCAGCAGCATGAGAGGATGATGGAGGAGATGGAAAAGAGCTCCCAGGTACTTTTTTTCTGATGTCTACTACTGTTAAGGGAGTAACAATATACTGCGGGCCTGCTCGTGAACTATAGCATGGTTCAAAGATATCACAGTAAATTCAGCTAAGCTCAAGAATGTGAAAATGTGCACAATTGTTGCCGTTAAAAATAAACAAGTTGAACACATCAACACATTCAAAGGTTTGACCATATCAATATACAGCAGCTCACAGTGACTCCTGACAGTTTCTAACAGTTCCATGGTACTAATAGAGTGTGAGTGTCAACATCAGTGCTCCAGAGATGATTTTGATTCATGAAAATAGGATGTCACTTTTGTTCGGTACTTAATGTGTCCCATCGTGTTGGATGTCTGGTTGAAATACTACCAACACACTAAAAAAAGAAGCTTTTGTGTAAATACAACAAAGACCATGCAGCTGTACACAAACATCTCCTTTAATTTTAAAAATTACATTTTTTCTCCTTGATATTTCAGTGTTCAGCACGCATGCTGCTTGAGGCTGATCAAACACGCATTTCATCTCGGGTACATTTTTAGAACCCATTGCAGACTAAGTCAGTAAATCATCATTTTCACACAAGATTTTCTCTCTCTCTCTCTCTCTCTCTCTCTCTATCACACACACACACACACACACACACAGACACACACACACACACACACACACACACACACACTTAGGAGTGCTCAACTCTCTGTGGGTGGTGCTGGTCTGTCTCTCAAAAGTGTTGCTTTGGACCAGGAGCCCTGTGACTCCCTGTGGTCTTGTTGTCCGCTCCCTCCTTCCAACACAACACCCATCCATCCATGGCTTCCTCCCTTTTTCCTTCCTGCCTCCCCTACTCCCCACTATCATTTGTATGCTTTATTTATGTAGGCCTGCCTAGTGTTTGACGAGCCTTGACCATATGGCCATGCTCTTGGACCCCACCATTTTGGAGCATTTCCAAATACAGCATTTACCATCAGCTCTATAAATCACACCAAAAGCAACATAAAACTGACCAGTTGTAGTCCTCGCATTCAGGAGGCAGAGTGTTTATGAAAGACATATTTTGTAAAACAGAAGAGCAGTCTGGCTTGGAAAATAATTAAGGTCCATCTATTTCATAACACAGCAGTTTCCTCTTGTGAGTGATTGAGTGACTGGAAGAAAGTCACTACTATCCTGTGTGTTTCAGATCCACTCCAAAGAGATGCTAACTAAGTCCATCTCCCTGCCACGCAGTGCCTACTGGCAGCACATCACGCGTCAGAACAGCGTGGGAGATCTCTACAGTTACCAAGGTACAGGAATAACACTGCTAATTATCATATGCAGTGTGTTTCGCTGTGTCTTTTCCTTCTGGTGTCACTGATGATATATGTGCACCCATCAATGAAGCGCAGGAACGGCAGGTGAGAGAAACAGGAAGACTGATGTTTTCCTGCGATTGCAAAATGCACATGTAAACATTACATTTCCTTAACAGGAGAATATTAGCTTGGAAATATTTGTGGAGCAAAAGGACTTGAGATATACAAAAACATCCACTGAACCCAAAAACCCTTTGAAAAAAAAGTTAGCAGTATTAAGGATTGACCCTGCAGTAAACACACTTCTGGATGTTTTGATTAAACAAGTTCAGTCCTCCATGTAACTGTCACACATTGTTTTTGATATTTATAAATCACCAACCCCCAACGATTAATCATGCCATAATACTTCAGTATGTTAAGTTTGTTGAGCCATTGTGCAAGTATTTAACATTTTATTTTTAGATTTGTTCAATAAACTGTAAAAAATAAACATATTCTTCAGTATTTGGGCTGACGTATTGAGTGTGGGTGTGCACGTGCACATGTGGAGCTGACAGGAAATCCCCTAATGCCCGCATGTTTGTTCCCAATTTTCTCGTGTTGACAACTTTGTACAAACTGAACACACTTAAACTCACATGCACACACCTGCACGCGTGCATGTGTGTGTGTGTGCACTAAATGTCTAGATAGAGACCAGAGGTAGCAAGGTGATTAGTGAGCTGATGAGATTATACTCTGTCCATGGTATTAGTTGATTAGTCGACTTATTTGAGGATTATAGGCCTTTCAGCTTTCACTGATAGAGAGCCAGCCAAAGATGAAAGTCACCATAACATCATAATATTCTTTGAAAATCTAAGGCTGAGGTTTTTTTTTTTTTATTATCATTTAATTGTAGCCTGATAAGCTTTAAGGCAAAATGTGAGTCTTCCTTTTGAAACGCCAACATGTTTTTATTCAGATACAGTCAACAGAGAAGCTTTGGCAGGGTCATTTTTTTATAGACTCAGTCTCTGTAAACTCTACTTATAAACTCTTGCTCTCCAAACTCTGGTGGGCAGAGGACTCTCCGCCTTTCATTCATCACCCTGGCATCTCCACTGGTCCCTCTACAATCTCTCTGCCTGGTTCAAAAAACAACCTTCCACCTTTTCCTGCAACCGCTCAAACACATCCAGCGCAAAAGGTTGTATCTCCCTCGTTCCTCTGAAGAAACAGGCAGCTTCAGTACACAGTCGGGGAAGAGTAGTGGTCTGTTTCTCAGTGCAGCTCATCTTCAAATGTCCTGTAAAGCAGAGGGGTCAGACTGCTGGAAGGATGAATCATATCCCATTTAAAAGATTGTGTTTGTCATCGGCATATTTTGCCACAATTACCAAACATCCACAAATTTGAGGGATGTTTCTTCAGTGATTCCGGGCATCTGTTGCTGGACATTGTTTACAAGAATGCAGCAGCTGTGGTGTCGTCGACCCAGTAAGAGGGGCTCAAGCCTTTGTTTTGATTTTGCAATTCAGACTGGGTTTGATTTCTGAATTGTTGCCACACAGTTTAATTCATTTAAGCGGGCTGGCTTTTAACCAACTACTTCATGAGAAGCATTTAGGCACAGACTTTGTCAAGACTTTAGCCAAAAGGGCAGGAGGATTGAACCCCATTGCAGGGCAGGGGCTGGTGTTGAACTTAACGGGGCGAAATCTTGATTGAGGCAAAAAAAAGGCCATAATGCACAGCAATCAACACTTGAGAGACTTGACTTCGACAGCAACATGACATGAGCATGAATTCAATACGAACAGGAATATCATCAGGAATGGCATCTCGGGTTCAGATCAGGCATAAAATCAGACATGGAATTAGGAGTATCACAAAGGAATAACACTGCGCATGGAATCAGGATCAGGCATGGAATCAGGAATACAGACCGGAAATATCATCAGGAATAACATCAGGATGAGACAATGAATCAGGGATGATATCGGGACAATGTTGCGCTCACTATAGGCTGAGCACCACATTTATATACAGTAGAATTAGGACAAGGCTGAAACAGTCAAGGGAACAAAAATAACATGACGGATTTCAGAAATGAGTGTTATCTTAACCACAGAAGCAGGCACGGGAGACGCAAAGCACAAGCATTGGGACTGGCCTAAAGAAATGGCGTCATTCCAGACCACACCGAGCTTTGCATGTGGACCATATATTATGTGCCACTTACAGGAAGCTGAGGCAGGGTATTGTTGCTCATTTGACTGAAGAAAAAGAAAGCATCTGTAAGAGAAGTCAAAATGAGCCCATGGGCAGAAGAAGAGACTGCGTATAGAGGTCAGCTAGAAATAATACAGTTAAATTAATTTTTAGTAGTCCACATAAGTTTGGGCTAATGATGATAATGAATTTTTCATCACAGTACAGAACCAGTGAAACAAAGTGGTTCTCTATGACAGTAATTAGATAGTAACGCAGAGTTCATCGATTTGTATAAAATTGTGATGTGGAACTGAAACCAACCGGATCCAACTAATAAACGGAACAAAAGGTGAACTCTGTTTTGTGACTTAAGGTTGTGAAAATATCAGTTCACACGCCAGCCAATGTTGATATTCTTGAAGGGACTCAGCCTTTGGGATTGTGTATTGCCAGATCTCTTTTGCACTCGTGAGTGAGCGTACCTGTTGTCACAGGTTGTCACAGGTTTTCAAAACACAAAGCAAACAGCTGGTTTCCCTGAGTAAATTTGGACAAGCCTACAATAATCAAGGACATCAGTAAACTGTTAATTTCACAAAAGTAGTACAGCGCTGTAACATACTCAGAGGAAAATAAATAAATAAGGAACCAACATGAAAGAGTAATATGTACATTTTGTGGTTGGGGCATTTGCTTTTGAATGAGTTTCCCAGCTCTAATGCGAACACGACATTGTAAAGAAAAGGTCTGGACACAAATGGAGGTAGGAAATAAGGTTTCAGGACCATTATGACCATGCGGCTTACTGCCTTGACTGCATCATTGTGCGCATGATGAATATCCAATCAGCACAGTCAATTTGCTGAGTCATACTCTGGTTGCTTTCAAATACCTCGCAAGTCCAGGGGAATAATTAAGAAACCCCATTGGTTTTTTTTTTCTAGATAACAGGGAACCTGGCAAGTGAAATAGTGTAAGTCTTTTATTTTAAGATAAATCACATCTGCTCACTATTTAGCTGGAAAGATCTCAAAAACACCTCCCAGGCACTTTGTTTTCCGGAATTGAAAGTGATATTTGTCAAACGTTATTTTTCAAGTAATCAAGGGACTTAGTGTCAACCAATACTGATCATCTGGCAATAGATAAATTACTTCCCAAAGGATTATCTTTTAAAGTAAAGCATAATATAGATCTTCTGAAACCGCTGCCGGTCGATATGTGTACTTTCTCCAGCCTTCCATATCTACGTCCCCTCTTATTCACTCTTTATTCACTGAAACCGCTGTGTTGTCTGAGTTTGCTGATGCATAGTAATAACTGCACTCTAACTTTCTGATTTGCGAAAGCAAGGAAGCAACAGGGGAAGCTGCAGGAATGCTTAAGTTATCATGGATCAAATTTTATTTACCAGTTTGTTTAGTATTTCATGATATCGCACTATCTCAATGCATTTCCTAAGCTCCATATTCTCGCACAAAGTGTAGTGACCATAATGGAATCGAGCTCTGTTCTTAGTTTGATCGGCTGGCAGCAATATAGGTGGGATTTTACAGAGTGGGAGCAAGTATAAAAGACAGCGAGTTAAGATGACAGGGGAACAGGATAATAACACTATCTGTTCTCCTGCTGGTGACATGGGATATTGTAGATTTAAATGCAAAAACCAAACCACCTGGAAAATTTCATATAGGTAGGTTACAGAAAGTTCGAGCCGTATTGCTGTTTTAGCATCGAGGCACACAAAAACATTTTAATCTCAGTTGAATGTACATTTTAATTCCAAACTTAATGTTCAAGATATGCCAGACTGATGTGATTGTGTTTCAGTATCACCCGTTTACGATACAAACACTTGATGTCAGCAGTCTTAACCTATACTTTGGGGTGCAGGCATCCACTTCCTCAGGTTACAGCTGTTACGAGGATGTCATCTGTGTTATCACAGGGTGAGGAGGGATGGTGGCGAAAGGTGTTGTGTGTGTGTGTGTGTGTGTGTGTGTGTGTGTGTGTGTGTGTGTGTGTGTGTATATCTGTTTCTGCAACAAAAATCCATGCATGAATAGCCGCTTGTGTGTCTGGGCCCACCATTGTATCTATCAATGTGGATGTGTGGGTCCTGTCCAGCTCAGCAGCTGCCACCCCAGGCCAGATAGGATGACGTGACCTTCCCCGGTAATGAAAAGGCACTGACAAATCACTGTCTGCTTCTCATAGGGATACAAGCAGGAGAGATGCTGACACATTTTTTTGGTGCTAGTGCCTGTATATTTTTGTCCCGCACTTAAAAATGAGGCTCTTGTCATGAACCTGGAGTAGCATGAGTACAGGTGCTTCTGACACCCTTCGCCCTCTGTGTGTGCGAGGCTCCGTGCCTCTATCCCAGCCCAAATTGGCCTTAGTCGAGGAGAGGGGTGGGCTTGGCAAAGATGTGAGAAGGATATGCCTGGTTGCACACCAGTCATTTTAACAATCTATTAAACAAAACAGCAAGAGCTGGGGAAAGTGTCCCTTTTTTAACCTGCACCGTCAGAGTGTTTTTCTAGGATGCAGACTGAGGTCTAAAAAGCTGGAAACTTTTTTTTTTCACCTTTATTTCAGATGGTGGAAAGGAAAATATGTGTCTGTATGACTCACCTATTATGGCTGGAGTTTTGGTCTCATCCTCACACCAACATCAGACCCCTCTATGCAAGCTGTTTGCTAAAATTACACAGGATAAATGCCTTTTTTGTGTCTTTCATCCTCTCTGTCTTTATTTATTACTGTACTTTATTATTTATCATCCCTCTTCACATACTTTTCTTTTATTTTGTTTTTAACTTGAGTGATTCAGCACTGTGACTCCTACACACACACACTCACACAGACACTTGACATTGTTTGTAAAACTGACTGGGTTATGCGTTATATTCTATGTTGGCAGTAAGTTTTTCCCAGCATCTCACCATCTAGTCTGAGTCTCTTTGGAGTCTCCATGACAGGTGCCTCCAGTGCCACACAGGAGAGGCAGCTTGTTCATGAGTATTTGCGGTATAATAAAGGATTTGCAGAGCTGAAAATCATATCTGCCAATAAGAAGAACCGAGGGAAAAGCAGAGAAAATGGTCTGTGTCAATTCCGTCTCCGTGGCCCTGCAGGAAACTAGAGGGAAATTACATTTTGTTAATAAAATTTCAATTAACCTCTGGAGGTAAATTGATTTGAAACATACGGAAAGTATTGATGTGCCGCAGCTTCTCTTAGCCAGTCATATTAGTCGCTACCGTATGCTGTAGGTCAAGGGGTTGGGGGTGTTTCACTTGATTGGCTGAATTAGGTTTGCACCTCCTGAAATATTGATCACTGGCTACTCCTCCCTCGTACGGTGCATGATCAGCAGCCTGCCTGCCACTTTATGCACAACCTACCTCAGTGTGCTTGTCTCCAAACAGCATTCTGATATATTATTAATAATCACAGTCACACAAGAACCAAAAACCGCAAAAAGCATTCAGTGAACCACGGGAACACTTCACCAATTCATTCAAATAAATAGGACAGTAAAACTTGACAGAGAGGAAAGTCAATGAAAAGGAAAAAATTTTGAATTCCAATGAAGTCATTTCATAAAAAAGAGCAGCAGGCTGAATACTATCAGTATAGAATTATATCTTGTGTTGGGTCCTAACTTCACTTACAAAAAGAAACCTAATTAATTTCCCTTTAAGATATGCATGGAGCAAGTGAACCTCTGTTTTTAAAACCTGTTTTTCTCTGCACAGGAGCCAGCATGACAATGACTTTGATCCCCAGAGCACAGACCTTCTCCAGCTTTCTGTCAGACGACAGTGAACCAGAGCAGCATCAGGAAGAGACACCATCGCCCTCTAGTGGCTGTGAATCCAGTTGCAGCCTGAGACCCCTCCAATGACAAGAGCTGCGCCACCAAAACTGGACACTTTACTCGCTACTGTAGAGAGGATGTAGAAATCTGTATGGTGGCATGTGTACTATATAATTTCCTGGTGATAGCTAAATATTAGCATCAGATGATTGGTATTTGATTCAGCAAATGGTAATGTCCTCTGTGTATGTGTGTGTGTGTGTGTGTGTGACAACCGAGGTGGCGTGAAAGATTGGACCAAAACAAATCTTTAATTGTAGTTTTAAAGTGTCATGCTGTCACTTCGCTGTTGACCTCAACAT
>CAAKHD010000048.1:0-13836 GCA_901007705.1 Fistularia tabacaria | reverse complement strand
CTCTGTGTATGTGTGTGTGTGTGTGTGTGTGTGTGTGTGTGTGTGTGTGTGTGTGTGTGTGTGTGTGTGTGACAACCGAGGTGGCGTGAAAGATTGGACCAAAACAAATCTTTAATTGTAGTTTTAAAGTGTCATGCTGTCACTTCGCTGTTGACCTCAACATGACTACCTTTAAAAAGAGTCATTACATTATACCCGACTACAAGGTATTAACACATGAAGGTTGGATTTTTTTCTAGTTTCAAAAACTGATGAAATCCCTCATCGAATGCTTTACAGTAGTTTTAACATGTGACACCCCCATAGATTCAGAATTTTCCTCTCTTCCAAGAATATGAAATTGATCAATGCCTTATAATGGGGAAAAAAGGGAGAAAAAAAAGCTCAATGGCAGTGATGAATCAGCTAAAGCTCTTAATCGGTGACATCCAGCACTGAGAAATCTGTTCAGAAACGTACAAAGATAGAGGAATGGCCTGTCACAGCTCAAATGATGGAGTGCAACCTTCTCGCAGCCTGTTTTAAACTGCCAATGTTACGTTACAGCTGAGCAATTTGATCTAATTGGCCGTCTCGCTCTTCACCAGCCTCACACACACAGATGCGTTCGCACATAAGCCAAAGGGTGCGTTCGCACACAAGCCAAAGGGGAAAAAAAAAGCAATGTTTGTTTCCTGTGGTTTTGGGGGGGGGGTTTCTTCATAATTTTACTCAGCATCGGGCTCTGCCAGTAAACTGTAGACATTTCACTCCGCTGGTTTTACATTTGTTAAAGATTGATATTCAGGAAAATAAGACATGACCATCAATATGTTTTAGTTAGGGGAATGTAACTGTCTTAATGCATTTCCCTTGTTGTTAAGTTTTGCTTGAGTTTAAACCTCCTTTTTCATTCTCTCCATCCACCACAGAAGAATTGGTTAAAGGCTGATAATTCATTAAAAGAATTGACTGGCATTTCAGAAAATTGATCTGGTGATCTAAAGAAGGTTCCCTGCAGATGAATTTCACATGGTATTAAATGTTAATTAAGGGGATGTTGTTTGGTTGTTTTTTGTGATGACCAAACCTAATGTTTGTAATGTTGATGCTAAGCTATTTTCAGTTAATCCGCGTTATTGAAGCAACATCGTGTTACTGCTCTTGTAGTCCTCAAAAATGGCAATGAATCAATGAAAATTCCAAACCCCAACTTATTTGATATCAGAGAGAATTCTTACCAAATGAACTGCCTGTATTTGACTTTAAATATCTGCTACACAATTAATAGAGATATTGGTTAAGGGTAGAAAAGCCGCACACACTTCCCTGTAGTTTGAGGTACTCATGTGATTGATTGCGAGCTAACACAGGAATAAAAATGGACTCGCTTTTAAATAATTCAAATACCTTTATCAGTCTTGCATGTTCATAATTAAACTTCGAAAAACGCTGTCATGCTCTACATAAAGCCTTTATCAACTGACAATTCAAGCAAGCGTTAGGTTTCGAAAATGTGAATAGGACCTTGTCAATTAAGTTAAGGCATTAAATGGTTCTGAAGAGTTTCTTGGGATTTCTCATGTAAATACAGTAAATGAATTAATTCATACCATTTTATATTCTTCCATTCCCCACAGACTAAATGAGAAGGAACAATGATAATTGGTAGTGAAATTGAGTGGAAACACCCATGTAAAAATATTCCTCAGATTCCTCTGTGTTCTGTTCAAGTGTTGTGTCACTATGTACATGATTGCTGTGATGTTTTTTGTCTGCTTTGTCCTCAAATAAGAAGTGCCTTCTGTCACGGACTGCACAGTGTGAGACCTTCTGTAACTATTTGTGTTGTGTGTTTTCTTCACTGTAAGATTAGGTAGTTCTGAGACCCCTGGACACTCATAAATGTTATTTTACAAATGCATTAATATGTTGTCAAACAAACTAAAACTAAAAGTCATATTTATCCAAGAATGCATTTGTCTCTAAGTCCTGCACGCCTGTAGAAATACAGTACAGGTACAAGCATTAATTCCCAGACTGACACTTCTATTTTTTCAATTTCATATATTATATAATTTGTGGATTATACCATAAAATCAGCAATTGATGCTACTACCGGCCTCAAACAACTACCATCTACAAAGAAATAACTGGAGTCTTCACCTCGGTTGTTTGCACTGCGATGACTGGAAAGCATTCTAGTTTACAAGTTTGTTAGTAACTGTTAGCAGTTTTTTTTCTTTGTTTTTGTGGTATGTTGCTTCCACTTACCAGAAATCTTTGTTGTGTCATGATTTATGTTGTTATGTTTCTTTCCACTGTTTTGTGTGTTTTATTAAGAGCACCTCCTTTACAACTATACAAGAGTACAGTTTTCACTAGATGTACATATGTAATGTTTTTGATGACAGAAAAAGGTAATAAACTGAATGTTCTATCATGTATTAACGCTCTTCTTATCCTTTAAAAAAAATAACTCGAAGGCATAAGATACAATAGATTCGCATTCTGCTGAAAATTCAAAGAAAGCGTCAATACACCCCAGTTATGTCATTGAGACATTTTAAACTGAGTAACATTATTAGTGAGATTACACCCTTTGCTCTGTTTGAGAGGTACAATGTGTCAGTGGGCCCTGGTGAACTCCCCCTTCGAGCACTTTTCCCACTTTAAGTGCTTAGTTTTCTATTCAGTACCAAATCGTGTTGTTAATCCCATCTCACGCCAAGGTTTGCAAAGAAGCAACCTTCTCTGAAGAGCGGTGCGTCAGTGCCCTTGCTCCATCCCCCCAGTATAGGCGAGGTGTAAAGGTGCTTTGGATGTCTGGAAGACTCAGTGGTAGGTTTACCAATTCTTAATGCATCTTGTTCCTTTCTCACCTCACATTACCAAAACTGTTGACGCAAATGACTGTGATGTAATTTTATTTGTAGCAGATGGAGTTATAAACAGCAAGTTACAGGGTTGCTGGTCACATACATGGTAATACAGGCACAGTAAGAATAGACCTTGAGGCCAAACCTTGTGATTCCAAACTGCAATGTCCTTGTTTTTAACCATGTTTGCCCTGCTCCCTAGCAAAGTAGTGTGCAAGGTCATTATTCCCTTTGCCACTGCCTCCACTTCTGTTGAGTAAAATGAATCTGATTAGACACAAATAACACAGCACATACATACAAACCAAAACCTGGCCCACCTGAGATCAAATCAATAAAAACATTCAATGTGGCTGTATCTCATAAAAAGTTGAACATGGTAAATGGGATTGAAAGGCGTAGAGTAACAAAGAGTATTCATCGGCACAGAGCAGATAGATATTTAAGGAGATGAACTTCTGAGAATGATAAGCTAATTAGAGTTTAGGTTTCACAATGAGACTGTGCTGTAACTAGAATGCAGCCTTCGCAGACACGGAGCCCTTCAGGGAATGTCTCAAGTGATGGCACAACGCTGAGTGACTGCTTTTCTCTTCAGTTAGATGATTAGACTCCATTGTCAGTGTTTGAATGGAAACCAGGAGGGATTAAAGTAAAAGCAGAGCAATTAGACAGGCTTTTGTTATCATATTACACTGGAGTTAAGAAGGAGAAAAGAATGATTATACGGTCTTACGCGTGCCCCCTCTGTATGATGGTTGATGTCATTTTTTGTCTTATTTTGTAATCCTGGAAGTTACTGGGAGGTTCTCATAGATGTTGCACTGTAAGGATGTATTAGATTGTACATGTGCCAGTTGTTAGACACACAGAAGATGATAATGACTGTCACATTAGTTGATATTATTATGATTTGATTTCACTCAGGAATGAATACTGAAGTAATTACAAAGATCATTGCGAGGCTCACCTGTTTCTTTGGGTGCAGCTTGACTCTATACTCTTCTCTCCTGCTCTTCCTCCTGTCAGCATTAGAGACGCAATATAGCAGATTGAACTGGCACCACAAATCTGTATTGTGTTTAGAGATCTTGGAGATCAAGTAATGCTGTGTTGCCTCCTGTTGATACTGAGCATTCATTTTCCCTGAGAAATGGGCTAAAATATTTCTGTAAGATTATTGATTTGCAAGTCCAACCCCCTGGTCCACACTGGGGGGAAAAAAAAATACTTTTGATGCATCACCATGAGCATTTTCAGATTACTGAGGATTTACATGCCCAAATGTCAACATGGTGGCGCAAGAATGAACTGTGAATCGGCATCATCCCGGAGGCTGAGGAGTTGTAGGTTTAAAAACCCCTAATGGTGTTTTCATTTCAGTTCTATTTGATAAGGATCAAGTGATGGTACCTAATCAGATTGGCTTGTAAAAAAAGATCTGAGGATGAAACATTTGTCTCATATTTTCCTATGTATAAATTGTCATCTGAATTCATCTAGTATATAACACTCCTGTATAATTTGTCCGAGGGGATTCATTTACTAATGTTGTATGATTGACAGGTCTGACTAATTATCTAGATGACTAAATAGACAAAGCCGGCATTCAAAGCCGTGTTTTTCACAGAAATATAGCCGTTACTGATTATGTATTTCCTCAAAATTGAGTATTTATTAATTTTGTTTAATTTAATGAATTATTCAGGCTGTCTGAGTAACTGGATGAATAGGAAATCATGATCCCCAAACGCTTCGTTTTCAGAGTTTTTCAGTACGTATTATCTCACACTCTTTTACATCTGAAACCGAAAAATACAATGGACCTTGTCAGGTCTTTGAGCTTCATTGACTGCTGTTTTGCTTCAATAAAATCCTGACTTTTTTAATGAAGAAAATCATGTGCAGCAGGGTATGGGTGAAAGGATGTGGCTGTCTAAACAGCTTGCCCTTTTAATCCAAGTCAACCACTTCCTTTTGTGTCTTCACCCTGAATGTTGCTGTTCATTGTCACGCTAAATTACAAAATGTGATATATTGCATAATTTTAATTCATGCTGTTAAGGATTTACTCAAATGTTATCAATCCAACAACTGAAATTACTAATTAAGTCATCTTTTTGCACTTTCATTTTGTAAAACTCTTATTTTAGCGACACAGTGCTGCTTGTAGACTTGTTTCGGACCACAAAGACCAACCACTACCTTTTGTGTCTTCACCCTGAATGTTGCTGTTCATTGTCAAGCTAAATTACAAAATGTGATATATAGTGCTGCTTGTAGACTTGTTTCTGAACACAAAGACCAGCATTTCATGCTATGTGAGACTGAAAACTCACCACGAAATCTCACCTGCATTTCATCACAAGTATGATCATGACAGTGAGTAGAATCAGCCCGGCAGCGCCAGTCCCCATGTACAAATACATCATATATACAGACAGGCTGAAGCCACCTGGGAAGAAGAGAGTGAAAAAGTCTACCATAGCCAGCAAACTCTGCTTCAGTTTTTATCAAGTATTTTTGAGACTTGTGTATTTGTGGCAGTATTTCAGTACCAACAGTCTGTGCAGCATTACGTATGTGTTTTACCTGGGGATGGCACGGTGAGCAGCACAGTGTTGGTCAGCATACCTACATCTGTTTTAAAGGTACAGCGGTAGAGACCAACGTCTTCCTGCCCCACACCTGTCAGGTGCACACTGACATTTAGGTTGTCTCCGCAGCCGATCCTGCTCCGGTCACTGTAGGCCTTGCTCACCGTCCCTCCCTCCACTTTTTCACACACTCCTATGATGCTCCAACGTTGACCAGGCGCCATCCAATCCACGACAACCCGATATACTGCGCCATCGTGTTTTGGGTAACAGTTGAGGGTCAGATTGTTGTTCTGCTCCGCTGCCAACTCTGTGTCTATCGACATCACCTGTGGAGTTGTGGGCTCTTTGAAATCATCATCTTTATCTTCTTCTTCTTCTTCTTCTTCTTCTTCTTCTTCTCCTCCTCCTTCTTCGTCGTCATCTTCCTCTGGAGGCTCATCTGTGAGCACATGAAGTAATTGGTGAAATAGTTTGCATGATGGAATATGGAGAATCTGTGTAGTTTAATTTCCATTAAATGAAAACACCAAAGTTCTCTTTTTCGAATCTACAGATTGTTTTTCCAGAACATCGTTATAGTCAGGGATCACATCCGCACCAATCTACCAATCTATCGAGCATTGAAAATATTTCTAGCTAGCTATCTAATCCCAGTGTTAGGTTAATTTTATGTTTCTGCATCTAATAACAGGGCTTTTTGAGCAAATAGTCATGTTTAGCCGAATCATCACAGCTGATACCCATGTATTAACTATTTGGCATATGTTATCATTTATTCATCATACTCAAGCAAGCTTCCGTCCTATTTTAGCACATTGGTATTGTCAAGCTTTTAATTATCCATTATTACCCCCTTGTTATCATCCTTTTAGCACCTCTGAAAATCATTTAGCTTTCCATTGATTAAACATACTTAACATTTTTGGCCATTTGTTTTACTTATTTGCCTTTGCATTGTTTGTTTCTGCGTTCATTTGTATCGAAACTGATTTTTCTGAACTATTTCTTGAGTTGTAAACTCATACAGTATGTGTCTTAGTCATCCTCTGTGATTTCAGGCATCCAGGTGATGAAGAGTTAATATAAAAGATTGGTTTGCACAAGGCACATTCATAAAGAATAAAATGAACTTGCTTGTTTGTTAGAAAGTTTTAAAAAACTATTAAAAATACTCTTCAGTGTTAATATTAACTATTAACCATCAAAGATGGTATTAGTTTGGGGGATTAAAACTTAGTTCAAACTACTAACCAAGTCAGTTATTATTTCACTAGTTTTTCTTTTTTACCTAAATCCTCCACCTGTACATATCGGTTCCAGGGCCCCTGAGGAAATGTCTGGATGGAGCACATATAAAGCCCAATGTCCTGGTGAGTGACGTTGTTCATAGCGATACTTCCATCCATAGGTGTGGTCCTGAGGAACTCTATCCTCTGTCTGTAAGCATGTGCTGTGGCTATTCCATACTCTGGGTGGAAAACAGCTATTGGGTGCTTGTTGGGTTCCTTAGTCCAGGAGACCATGGTGAGATTGCCTTTCCAGGGGCACAAACAGTCCAGAACCATCCCTTCTTCTAGATGAATTACAGCACTGTCTTTTTGCTGGGCCGTCCCTAATGAAGAGAGCCTGTGTGTTTATTTCTAGATTTTGAAAGCTTGACAACAAAAAAATTAAAGAAAAAAAAAAACGATGACAAAACTTCAAGTTCAAATGAAATTAAACAAGTAAATGACTTCTTTGTATTTTAATAATTGTTTGATTAAATGTTTTTTAACACTTGCTATTACTTCAGAGAATTGTTTGTAACAATGCAAAGTGGGATTAAAATGCCCCTTCCAACTAAATCTCTTCTATCTGAAAATGATCATCCTTTCAAAGCTTCAGGGCATCCTTCGAGTAATATAATTCGGCTAATTTGAATGAGTATTCGTAAACAAAACTAACAATTGTGAGTGATCAAGCTTCCAAGTAAAGCAAAGCATTTTATCTGAGCTGAATGACAACTGAATACAAGTCTAGTGATGCCCTTGAGAGAGCTTTGGCAAATTTAATGAAATAAGGACTTAGTGCATCAGAAACCTTACCCGATGAAAAAAAAACAAAAAAAAAAAAACTCTTTCCAAACATTATCCCTTATCATTACAGAAAAAGGGAATATGAAGCCTTTGGGTTTAGGAGATTTTTTTAGAGTTTGACGATGATATTTTCCTACACATTTACATAGAAGTTAGAAACTTATAAAACCAAGATGAACAAGTTTTGAGAGTATATTGATCACCAGCTATCATTGTGTAGTCATTTTGTGTTATCAGCTTCATGAAAAAAATCTTAACAAACCCAAAAATATATAGATAGCAGTTTCTTACCTTTGAGAAAAGGGAGAAAGATAAGTATCATGATGTACCAGTGGTCCTTTTGTACAACTCCCATCTTGCCTCACCACAACAGAATGAGGGCTGCATTGATTAAACGGTTGTAGAGGCTCATATGCGAAATTTCCTGCCAGCTCACTGAACACAGACACACACTTGAGCAGCAGGAAAACACTTTGTGGGGGCCCAGTGTCAGCTCATGCAACACAGGCAGGTACTCTATCATAAGGACTGACGATGAGCCACAAACTTATGGCTTTACATTTCATCATGGGATCCATCCTAAACTGTATCAAGTTTGTTTTCAGCCAACATTTCTTTAAAATGTCGAGTGCTTATTTTCATCCATCCATCTTCTGCTGCTTATCTGAAGTTGGGTCGCGGGGGTAGCAGCCGGACCAGAGAGGCTCAGACTTCCCTCTTCCCAGCTGCATGGTCCAGCTCTTCTTTGGGGACCCCAAGGAGCTCCCAGGCCAGCCTAGACACACAGTCTCTCCAGCGTGTCTTCCCCGTGCCCTGCTCCCAGATGGACAAACCCTGAATCCTCCCCCGGTAAATGTCCGGGAGGCATCCTGACCAGATGCCCGAGCCACCTCATCTGACTCCTCTCTATGTGGACAGCCGAACGTCACACCTTATAAACTCATTTTGGACACTTGTATCTTGTTCTTTTGGTGACTAACCACAGCTCGTGACCATAGGTGAGAGTAGGAACATAGATCGACTGGTAAATTGAGGGATTCGCCTTTTGGCTCAGCTCCCTCTTCATCTCGACAGCCAGGTAGAGTCCGCATCACTGCAGACGCTGCAACGATCCGCCTGTCGATCTCCCGCTCCACCCTTCCCTCACTCATGAACAAGACCCTGAGATACTTAAACACCTCCGCTTGGGGCAGGACCTCTTTCCCGACCCAGAGTGGGCCCTCCACCCGTTTCCAGTTGAGCACCATTGCCTCAGATTTGGAGGTGCTGATCCCTTCCCCAGCCGCTTCACATTTGGCTGCGAACCGCTCTTGTGAGCTGTCAATCATGGTTTGATGAATCCAACAGAACCACATCAGCTGCAAAAAGCAGTGACTTGATCCTGTGGCACCCAAACCAGATCCCCTCGACGCCCTGGCTGCGCCTAGAAAATCCGTCCATAAAAGTTATGAACAGAATCGGTGACAAAGGTCAGCCCTGGCGGAGGCCGACTCTCACCAGAAACTGGTCCGACTTAAACAGAAAATGTGGACCAAGCTCTGACACTGGTCATACAGGGACCGAACAGCCTGTCTAATGGGGTTCAGTACCCAATACTCCCAGAGCATCCCCCACAGGACTGCCCATGGGACACAGTCGAATGCCTTCTTCAGATCCACAAAACACATGTAGACTGGTTGAGAAAATTCCCATTACCCCTCGAGAACCCTGCTGAAAGTGTCCAGCTGGTCCACTGTTCGATGACCAGGACGAAAACCACACTGCTCCTCCTGAATCCGAGGTTCAAATACCTGGTGGACCCTCCTCTCCAGCACCGCTGAATAGACCTTGTCAGGAAGGCTGAGGAGTGTGATCCCCCTATAGTTGGAGCACAACCCCAGTGTGCCAGTCCAGCGGCACTGTCCCTGATGTCCACGCAATGCTGCAGAGGCGTGTCAGCCAGGACAGCCCTACAGCACCCAGAGCCTTGAGGAACCCAGGGAGGACCTCATCCAACCCCGGGGCACCGTTACTGAAGAGCTTTTTGACTACTTCAACAACTTCAGCCCTGGAAATGGGAGGTTTCTATCTAGAGTCCCCCGGGTCTGCCTCCTCATTGGAAGGCGTTTTTGGAATTGAAGAGGTCTGAAAAGTATTTCTGCCAACGATCTACAACATCTCGTGTTGACATCAGCAGCGCCCCGCTCTCACTGTACACAGTATTGACAGACCACTGCTTTCCCCTCCTGAGCAGCCGGATGGTGGACCAGAATCTCCTCGAAGCCCACTGGAAGTCATTCTCCATGTTCTTCCCAAACTCCTTCCATGCCTGAGTTTTTGCCTCGGCGACCACCGAAGCCACCGAAGCTGACCACCGAAGCCGCCTGCCACTTGGCCTTCTAGTACCTGTCAGCTGCCTCTGGCACCCCACAGGCCGGGTTCGAGGGCTGCCCCCCGAACAAGCGCCAACCGCCTTATGGTTGCAGCTCCAATCTGCCACTTCAATGATTTGGACTCATTGTTCCCCGCCTCCTTCGAGACGAGGTTGTAGCTCTGCTGGAGGCGAGAGATGAAACTCCCTCTGGCAGGGGACTCTGCCAGACGTTCCTTGCAGACCCTCACATTACGTTTGGGTCTGCCAGGTCTGGCCGGCATCCTCCCCCACCACCAGAGCCAGCTCACCACCGGGTGATCAGTTGACAGCTCCATTCTGCTCTTCACCCGAGTGTCCAGGACGTGCGGCCACAGGTCTGACAACACAACAAGGTTAGTTATGGGCAACAAGCACAGAAGTCCATCAAACAAAACACCACTCAGGTTCAGATCAGGGGGGCTGCTCCTCCCAATCACGCCCTTCCAAGTCGCACTGTCATTACCCACGTGAGCATTCAAGTCTCCCTGTAGAATGAGCGAGTCCCCAGAAGGAGCGCTCTGTAGCAACCCCCCTAGGGACCCTAAACTGAACTGCTATTGGGTGCATAGCCACAAACAACCTGAAGGCGGAGGGAGGCTACCCTCTCGTCCACCGGGTTGAATCCCAACCTACAGGCGCTGAGTCGGGGGCAATCAATATGCCAACCCCTGGCCGGCGCCCTGCACGGGGGCAATCCAAAGTAAAAAAAGAGTCCAGGCCCTCTTAAGAGGCCTGATTTAATACCCCATGCTGTACGTTGAGGTGAGTCCGACTATATCGAGTCGAAACGCTTGACCTCGCAGACCAGCTCCTTCCCTGCCAGAGAGGTGACATTCCATGTTCAAAGAGCCAGCTTCTGCAGCCGAGGGCCGGACCACCAAGGTCCCCCGCTCAGGCCATATTATCTATATAAGAATGTGTAGACGCACAGTAAATCATAACTGGAGAAAATAAAAGCAACTTGCGCTGTGAAGTTAAAACCCCAAACATTGTGTAACAGTTGATTGATAATGACATCAAGTCTTCACGTCTAATGCAACATGGAAGCGAGAGGCAGGCTAAGCCCTGGAGATAGGTAACAATGGTTAAGCCAAGCATCATAAATCCAAGTAGGAATCAGAAAATATACACACATCACACACATATATATATATATATATACACATGGTATATATGGTATATATATACACACACACACACACACACATATATATATATATACATATATATACATATATATATATATATATATATATATATATATATATATATATATACGGGGGGTATAAAAACATAAACATATACACACACACACACTTATATAACTGTTTTCACTTTGTTCTATAGATATACTTATCATGAGTTAGTCAAACAAGCTATCATCTATGGAACAACACTGAGCTGCCTGTGTCATTACTCCTCTACATTCGTTGGAATAACATATATGCAGTGTTTTTATCTTGCATTGTTGCGCAAAAGCAAAACTTGTGTGATCACCACAATGACTCAGTTTGAATGAAAAATGGTGATTGTCAGGTTATCATAAATAAAAAAAAAGAGAAGTTATAACAAAAAAAGCATAAAATGATGCAGGATTATAAATAAATTTTCCTGCTTGGCATTTTAATATCACAATAGTTTGTATGTATAAAACATGATTCAGAACAAACAATAATAACATCGTTAGCAATTATTTAGCAGCTGGGAGAGGCTTTCAAGGCACTTCAACAGGTAGGCACCTATAGGCTCCTGCTGGCTATCTGCATCTAGAAAGCAAAAGCAAAGGGGCACGTAAACAAAAGGACATGCAAAATATCATACTCAGATTAACTGCCAGGACATATTCAGATTTTCCTTAATCAAAGTGAATAAATGCATACCCTTCTTAGAAATTGTATGTGCCTCTTCAATTCTCAGTCGCACAGTCGGACACTTCAAAGTAGTCTTGGCCTTTGAGGGGAAATTAGAAAGAAAGTTTAGGACATCCGAAAAACGGAGAGAACCTTTTATAACAAGGAGTTTATAATGAGATTAGAAACGGGTTTGTCAGCTTTATGAGAGAGAACAATGAAGCTTTCATGTAGGTGTATTTTTGTTTTAAAGGGATAGAATCAGGGAAAATGTAAACGCTCCAGGTTTTACTTGACCTATATTGCAGGTAAACTATGAAATGAGCCAATAACTGCTGATTTACACAATGTCTGTATATGTATGCACATTTGTGTATGTGTACCCTCTGGTTGTTATGGATCAATGCCCAAAGTGCAGATGCTCCCATGCAGCGTGTCTCCACATCCTTGTTTTCCAGACAGCATAAAATAAGACTCATGGCTTTATCTGGAAAAAGGACATTTTATAGGGGCTCATCAATTCACTGCAGAAAAAAAACCCCAAACTCTTCAGTTGACAAAATATGTGCATTTCAAAACCATTAAACATATTAGGGAGGCACAGACAATAGTATTTGGGGAAAGCTGGGGTTATTTGCTTCATATCTCATAAAAATAACAGTGGTGGGATAGTTTACGGCCCCATATTAAAACCACTTGTTTCCAGTCATAGCATACACTAGAAATGTGCTCTTCAAGCAAGCAACACTCTTGCAACATTTAGAACCTGTGTTTTCAAGGCAGCTCTCAAAACATGGTGGCCCATTTTTGAATTTCTATTTCTCTATGCTAAACAATAGCGATGATAAAAGGCAAACTAAAAAGCGGGATCCAATCACAAAATCAGCAATTAATTCCATCATTATCATTATATGATTTACATCCTTAACTAAATAGGAACTTAAGTCTTCATGTATTATTTCCAGATTACTCTGAGAGCAGTTCATAGAATATATAACCTCATTTCGAAAAGCAAAATCATATGTTAAGAAAAAAACAAAAACTATGTCAGCAGTGAACCACTGTTTGACTGTACAGAATTTATCATCATATGCTCAAGTGGGTGTCTCTGGCAGATGGAACAGAACCAGCTTGTCTGGACTTCTCAGCTTTCAAGAGGAACCTAAATTAACATGTGGCTGGGTTTGTGAAATTCAAAATGTAAAAAATTCAGTTAATTTTCTAATTTCGCAATTCTGTCAAATATTTATGAGAACTGTTTGTGTTGATAATCACTCTTACAGTTTTCCCTTTTTGTCCCTTAGGTAGGAAGAATTGGTAAAAGGGGTTTGGATAGAGAGCAAGGGACACATTTTCATTGTTCAGATGTTACACATTTGATAAAATCCAAATGTCATCATATAAATCCTGATTTTCTCCGACATCGTGCCATCATGATTGCTGCTGGTAAAATTATTTCGTGAGATTTTTATCTGTGCGACACTCTCCATACCACTGCTAATGACGTGTGGTTTGTTGGCAGGGCAGAAGCAGACATTGTGCAGGGTGAGCAGAGCGTCGCGTTGACGCAGCCCCAGGTCTGCCAGCAGTTCCAGCACTCCAGTCACCCTGAGGATGCTCTGCTGGCCATCCTCTGCAAATGACAGACTCACTAGCAACCTCAGCCACAAGCCTAATAAGCTCCAGCTGCTGCAACCTAGAGATGTGGCTTTAGAGCTACCTGCCTTGCCTATTGGCAATGACAGGAAGGCTTGCAGGAAGTTATTCTGTGAGTGATAGAAAGGGAAGCAGACAAGAGATAAATGTTTGAATAATACACAGATCACTAGGATATGCCTCACAGTTCAGACAATATTGCATTTTTCAGTCTATAAAATGTGGGATAATGAAATGTGACAAACAAAGAGTGAAAAAAGTAATTGCAAGGCATTTATATATATATATATATATATATATATATATATATATATATATATATATATATATATATATATATATATATATATATATATATATATATATATATATATATATATATTTTTTTAAAAACACACACCATTA
>CAAKHD010000046.1:185971-234830 GCA_901007705.1 Fistularia tabacaria | reverse complement strand
AAAATTTTTTTTAAATTAACCAGTTTTTCAGTGTTGTTTTTTTTTTTTTCATTAGGACAGAAACTTCTGTGATTCACCACAGATCCTGGTGGAAATGTGTTTGAACTTTTCTAATTAATGAAGAAATAAAAAAAAAAAAAAAAAAAAAGCTCAGTAGGAAAAACTGTTCTTTTGTGGAAGTAAGGGCTTAACATTCCCCATCACTGTCACATGTGCACAGTGAGCTTGTTGGTGAAGTCTACACACTCACTGGTGTGTATGCGTGTAGAGCGTACTGTCTGCTGTTCATCTACACTGACAGCTGCTTTTGTCTCAGGAGTCCAATTGTTGCAGTGCCTTGCTAGTGTAGCACAAAAGACAACATTAAAGAGGAGAGTGATGGATGAATGCCCATCTTTTCTCATACTCTCTGCCATGTGTTTTCCAACCAATGGCACCTTGAATGTTTTTTTTTTTCTTGTGTGCACATGGTTTCATCTTCTCTTTGCCACTTCTATACATTGTTCTCCCAAGCCGTCTCCCTGTCTCAACCCTGGTTAGGCATTGAAGTTTTGAAGAGGAGGACAGAAGGCGGACAAACACGGTCTTTGTCCACATACTGGAATAAGATATAGGTTAGGATGGCAAGGGTGTGGTTGGGCACTGATTGACTTCAGTGTCAGAGGAGGTAGATCTGCCAGCAAACAGACTACAGCTTTTACTGAAAGCCGTTCATGCCAGGGGATGTCATTAAGATGCTGCAGAAGGGGGACATTCATGAGTGCACAAGTGCAACTGTCTTATTAAGATGTACAAGCAGTTATGTAATTAAAAGAGATGCTCATGTTTTGTATTGTTATGGAAATGCTATGATATAATAATAGAATTTGCACTTAATACAGAAGAGTGAAAAAGGCCAGATGAGACAAACAGTCAAGGATGCTCTTAACATTTTTTAAAATCTAAATTATGTGTTCAGGGATAAAAAACAAAAATCTCCTCAACAAAACCATACATGATTAAAGGTTCTGATTTTTCACATTAATGACAGTTTTTCGAAAACAGCGTCAGTCTTGAACCAGTACACTGGATGTTTTTTTCATAGCAAAAGGATCGCTGTTTAAGAAAAAAAAAATTGAAATAAATAAAGAATACTCAGACATGAAACCTGTGGTGTGTGGCTCGGTCCCCATGGCTCAGTTTTAATCCTGTGGTTGAGTTAGTTTCATTACAGTTCTGTTTTGCATCCCTGCAGTTTTTATTTAGCACCCATTAATACAGCTGGGGTTTTATGGCTCAGTTGTACACCAGAGCTGTCTGAAAAAGAAAAAAAAAAACATGTCACAAGGTTGAAAAATACAGGAAATTTCACCAGATATTTCAAGTGGGCTATTAATATACAGATATTGAATTGGCAATTACAGTCATCATCATGCCACCAAAACAAGGTTTAGACTTAGTGGATTCAGGGTAGTGTTTGGATTTTAAGCTTTTTAAATAGAGATGGTCCTGAGGGCTCCGCTCCTTTTTTTTTCATTTCAAGGATGCATAGTGGCAAAGATACAAGATTCAGACATAACCAGACACCCCGACCAGATAATCAGCCAGGGGCATCAAATTAGTTTGTGACAGTGTACATTAGAAACATCAAATGAGGCCACCCCTTAGTGTGTGAATTTAGTACTTTGACATGCGTAATTCACCGGCTCATCGTGAGTCTCTTCTTTTCTCTCATACAGTACACTCCATTATAGGGTGAATGCTGCAGTGACAATTTGGACCCAACAGGGAAAGCCTTTAAATAGCACTTGATTTTTGCCTTTCAACTCAAATAGTCATTCAAAAGATATGGACCATCCATGAGAGCAACATAGCATGTTGAGATAAGTCATGTTGGAACATGTTAATTCAGAAATACTTAAATCTGATCAAAGATGTCATATCAATTTAACTTTCCTTCCACAGTAAGCTTTTCATGTTTTATATCTAACATGAAAAACAGTTAAGCTTGACATGCATGAGTTAAAATGCCTACGTTGACTTTGTGTATCTTGCAATATGACTGCGGCAGTTACGCAGATGGCAGTGTCATAGTTCTATATCACTTGAAGGACCTCGATAATAAGTGCTTAAATTCTGAGGTCAAAATGTCACCAAGTCGGTGTACTTGTGTGCCTGTGTCTGTAAATCTGTTTATATGTCAATAATATACGTTATTGTTAATGTATGTGACAGTTCCTGTGAAATTCAGGAGAGGATTCCCGATTGTGCTGCTTGTGCTCAGATGCTTCTTTTCACATCTTTGGCTGAGTTGCCAAGTTGAGGGGGGTGGGGGGGGGTGCAAGATATGTGAACAAAATTTGGCTTGTCATCTCTCAGTGCTACATTTGCCACAAAGAAACCAGGATTGGTTATCACCCTGATCCTCTCCTCTCACTCTTGGACAATCTGTCACTGAGGCCCCCAGCTTGGGAGTTGCTAGGTAACCAGAACCAGCTGTTGGTCCTAAGCCCATTGAGCCCATTTTGGCTCTGAGTCAACTGCGGAAAAGTTTTCTCTGAAAGCTCATTGTGAACTCAGCGACCGCCGCCACAGCCTTGACATCATCGTGCCATGGAAAATCTTCCTCACTTCCTTTTGTTTTTGCAGTTTTATTGTTCCACTAATGGAGAGACCTGTGTGGGAGCGATCCATGGCATGTATCACATTGGTCTGAGAAATTCAGATGCATTTCATCACCTTACACACATGACCAAGGGAAAAGAGAGGGAAGATAGAGCAAAGCAATAAGAGAGTGAAAGGAGCAAGCGGGTGGTTGGCAAGAAGATACATGTAGTTGTGACTCAGATGAAAATTAGATCAGGATATAAAATAGTCACCAAAGTGTGTCACTTCTCTGTTGGTGAAGACTGTCTCAGAAGGCTATTATCAGAAATTTGAGAAGACACAGTGCACATTGTAGTTATTCAGAAAATTACAATAGTGCAGGTAAGAGAATCCAACTTGACAGCCTCAAAGTGCACCACTTACCTCTTGGAGTGTGGGACTGCCTCACAAAAACAACCCAGAAGTAAATCTGAGGGGAGTACATTAGTCTGATTCAAGTCATCTTTGTTACCAAACTAATGCATTTTGGAAAGCCGTGAAAAAAAAACAAAAAACAAACTTATTCACAATCCATCAAAAGAGATCTCGAGAAGCGAAGAGGACTTGAAAGTGTGATGTTATTACATGCCAATTTTAAGATATATTTCCTAGCTCAAGTCAAGAAATTTAGGTTTGTGCAAGGGTTTATTTTCTTTGATCGATTGTTTGCGCTATTTAGGGAATGATCCCTTTCCCCCGAAAACTATGACTCAGTGTCTGGCAGTGAAGGTTTCAGAGCTGCTTTTCCAAGATCTCACCCCTTCCAAATGAGAGAATTAGACACTAGATCACTAAGTAGAGACATATTTTCTGAGCGCTGCTCTTTTCTAACATTTTAAAGCTTCACTTCTTTGCCTATTGTGAGAATCCAAAATGGGTTTCTAGTTTGGAACATCTGCAATCCATTTGTGGTTGTGAGAATGCTCTTGCCAGCGCTGCCAAAAGTTTTCATACCTCCTCCCGGAGAATGATTCAGTTTGTGATTAGCATTGGTTAAAGGATGATATTAACCTTAGTCCATTAAAGATTCCCTTGAGGAATGTAACAACACACAACCCCTGCAGACCCCCAATGAATAGGGCTATTTAGTGTCACACTGAACAAGATTTAGATTTAGTAAGTCAAGCTGTTGGCTTTATTTCTTCATTACTTTATGGCTCATATACAGTGCTAGATGTTGTGCTATGATAAATACTTCAGGGACAATAACAGGAAATTGACACAAACCATTTGCATTTTTTGTCCAAAGGATTACAACCCCGAATATCCATCTGCATAGCGTAAGCCATCTTTGGTCATGTTTCTCCTCCTAGTAGATGTTTACCTCACAGCAAATATTTAATTGAAAAAAATGGGACCTCAGTTGTGCATCTTGATCCTGAGTGATTCTGATGTTTCGTCTGTTTTTTGGGTGGGACTGCGTTTGGACCAGAGGTTTATGGCTTTGATTTTTTTTTTTTTTTTTTTTCCCCGTAGTCCAGGTTCTGGGTCTGGCTGCTGGGTGGGGTTGGACGCATGCTGCTGCCAACCTCCCGAGGCTGGTGCCGACTCAGCTGAGGAGGGAGGAAGAGAACTAGACAGAGAGAGGGATGGATTCAATAAACAAAGAGAAAGGGGTATGATTTGAGCGACAAAGAGAGGGAGGAAAAAAAAGAGAAAAAATATATATATTGATACAGTGTATAAGATAGAGAAAGAGTTTTGTTAGTCGAACTATTACAGACGCTGGTTATAGATAAACTACAGTTTCATTTGCTGGGGGTGGAGGGAGACGCCCTGATGTGACTCAAGAAGTATAAATTATTGACATAAACCTTTCCTTGGCTTAATATTGCCTTGTGCTCTCTTACATTCTTTCCTTTGGGAGCCTTTGCCTGCTTAAAAATCCATCACCAGCTACCTTAATGCAAGAAAGGTATATTGGTTGTTTTATAGTAATTATTTCATGCTATTTTTAGTGCTAGCATTGTTTTTATGATCCTAAATATATATTCATTTATGTAATTCATAGGACCCAAACTGTCTTTTTGTAACCATTGCATTTTGTGGAACTATTTGTCATATTTTCATTGAATAAAATCTTCTGAAAGAAGGTAGGAGTCCATGTAGGTTTTCGTCCTAGTTGGCTTTCAGTCCATGTTATATCTCTCCAATATTCTACTAGAATATTAATAATAATGTATGCTTTATTAATCCCCATGGGGAAATTCATTCTCTGCATTTAACCCATCATGGATGAAGTATGAGCAGTTGGCATGCTGTCTAGCAGAGCCAGGGGAGCATTTAGGGGTTCAGTGTCTTTCTCAACAACACTTCGACACCCTAGGAGGAGCTGGGAATTGAACCAGGAATGTTCAGTTTCAAAGGACGATCACTCTACCTCCTGCGCGACGCCGCTGGTTTGGTCATGGACATATGGATAACAATAACTCATGGTAAAACAAAGTAAAGCAAAACGGAAGACCAATAAGGTAGTGTGATATTTCTGGTGAGTGAAAGAACGAAAAGATGACATGTTTATTCTACCTATTGCTAATTATAACCGCATCACAATTTTGTAAGAGCTGCTGGTTCATCTCAGGATGTTCATGATTATCGCAACTAGATAAAGTTACAAAATGCACTATACAGCCAAAATGGTGAGTTTAGTTCTACATAGTTCAATATCCAGAGTGTCTTTCTAAGTTTGGACACCATTCGTGGAACCTGTGAAGGTTTTTTGAGTGTCTGAGCTTTGAATGTCATCTTCCGGACTGAGTTATTTGAGCAGACTGCATTCAACTGTCCTGTTAGATCACTGTTGCCTTAGAAAAGTACAGGTCAGAAGATCATTATCAGACCTTACTGGGTCAACGCGACATAGTTACTTTAATTAAAGATGCTTCACCTCTCATCTGATGTGCTTCTTCAGTTATAAAAGACTGGGGGGGTTCTGGTACATAACTGCTGGGCTTTTTGTTTTAATGAGTGTGTTCTGCACAGCCATTTGGGTTGAAAAGGGGTTGTTATGTACATGTGTGCTTTACGGGTATGTGGTTTGAGGAATGAAGGTTAGAATTCAGGAAATACACGAGTTAGAGCTAACTCAATCCAACTAGCTAATCCATTAAGTTAGTTTCTTGAAGGGGTTTCACCTCTCAGCTTAGTTCTTAGAATTCACTATGACCTGGATGACTGAGAACCACCACAGACTCCCTGCTTAGTCCAGTTGTTCCGGTACGATTTGAAAAGGATTGACCACTACCTGGATGACTGAGAACATTCATAGAAGTCAGAAGAGACTTCTCAGTATAAAAATTATGCCAGAAGCAATGCGACTCGAAAAGATGTGCACAGTTAAAGCTAGAAAGAAGATGCAAAATCCTTGCGTACTGCTTATCATGCTGTCCCTGTATCTGCAACTATATAAATTCAGTTTTGGTCAGATATTGTCCATAATGTGAAAGGTTCACTTGTTTCACTTCAAAACATGTGGCAATCATGTAGTAATCTTCCCATTTTCTATCGTCCAGTTGTCGACTCACCCCCAATGCTACGTGAACTTTCAACGTTGCACTTTCCATTTGAACAGCTGAAACCTGGTCCAGGTACACCATAATACCCAGCGGGCGCAGCGTCAATATTGCTTTTTGCTTCATTGTGGATACATTGTTTAATTACAGAATCAGGTGAGCAAAATGTGAGGAGGTGTTTAGATTTTGACGACTCATTTTAATGGGTCAGCCAGCTAATAGAAGATGTAGATGAAAAGAAATTAGCTCCTTAAAAATCATTGGTCAGGTGTATGAGTCATTAGAACCCGCATTAACAGCCTTGTTAGGGGTTAATGTTTCACAGGTTTATCAGGTTTAGTGTTTAGTCTGGTCGCAGTTTCACCTTATTGGGCAACTACAAGTGACACTGCTTTCCTTCGAGAATCTGCTTCTGGTTTGTATGCACTGCTGTGCAAGTGTTTGTCTTTTTTGGATATTGTCTGAAAGTGCCCAATGTGTGTGATTGCATGAGGTTCTCTGTGTTTGAACAATGCGCCTGCTGCATGATCGATTTCTTCCTCATCTAGTTTAGACCGTGATAAAGAACTGAATGCTATTGGAGTGTGATGACAGTGAAAGCAGGGAGATCTTTGCAGCGACAGGTGTTTATGGTTCGCAGTTCCCCTAACACGCACACGCACACGCACACGCACTCGCACACGCACACGCACACGCACACGCACACGCACACGCACACACACACACACACACACACACACACGGACCCAGTAATTTCTTCCACGGTACTCTTTTTTCAACCTTTTTTCTATTGTACACCTGTTTCTCACTATTCTCATTTGATTTGCTCTTTTAGTTTAGGAGTATTGCTTTTATTGTGCTACTTCACAATCATTTTGTTAATGCTTGTAATATAAAAAGGGTAATATAAAATCCTCCTCATAAAAGCATTGCATCTCCCAATATATTTTATAAATCAAAGTTATAAATGGAGCACAAAGCTGTAATAAAACTTTCTGGTCATAAAATCAACAAGAAATAATGATGCAAGGAAAATGATGAGGGTCTGGCGACAATATGAAATTAAACTGAAAACAAGGTTTGCAGAATCTCAGCTGGTCACAAAATGAGATTGAAGTCAGAGGATCTAAAGGAGATCAAGCAACAATAGACATTCTGTGCAATGGAGATTGAGACATCCTGTTTTTTTCCTATGAAGTTTGGGCATTTCAGCTCATCTCATAACTCTCAGCCCTCTCAATAACTAACAGTTTGTTTTTCTCAGATACTTCGCAAGACACACCCTGTCTTAAAATTTTCAAAAGCATTCCCATAGCACAAGAAATAAATCTGTTTGGTTAAGCTCAGATGTGTAAAAAGTAAACAGATGATTGAATAAAATGTTATTTTAGAATCGAGGGACTGTCCATTAAAACTCTGACATAATGGTGGATGTAAAAAAATGGTTTCGACACATAGATTTGTCTCTGTCTTCCCTGATCTACTGCTTCTCTTCCCCAACTCCACCTTTTTCTGGCACTAATGTCTGAATCCTCTCTGCGATGTCGCTTCGTACAGATTTTTTTACAACACACCTTGGTCCCTTATTGCCTTTTTTAATTAGTTTAAATGTCTCATCTCCCTGCTTTGATTGATACAAACTGACTGAGAACTAGCCTTAGTTCTCAGAGGAGTTAAAAGTGATAAGACAGCTGGTGTGGTGGTTTGTCAAACTGAAGATATTAATGACATACAACTCAGAGTTTCATTTTAATGAATCCCTAATTTCAGTTTCCCATTCATAAGTCCATGGCAGGTTAAAACGATTATGAGCGCGTCACAGGACTGAAATGAATGGCATATTGACATGTAATTTAATCTAAAGGGAGGATCTCTAAATAAACTTACTAGAATTTTACAGTTTTACAATGATGCGTATATGTTCAAACTACATGTCAAGTCTACCTGTTAAGAAAAAAGTACAATCATTCTAAAGCTCTTCCTACCTTCTGTTCTCAAATTTAGAATTAACATTCCAGATCTCTTCTAATCGGATTTAAGCTTGGACCACGGAGGTTTTTATTGAAATTGACCTTGTAACAATCCAGTAGCTGTCATCAAAATGAGCTTAGAATACTCCATTAACTTATTCAACATCACATGTTCCTATAATTTTAGAAATAACTGTTGTGACATTTTAGAATCATATTAGAATTTGTGAGACCCAGTCATTCGCAGTCATAAGATACTAGAAATGTAGGTTTCAGAAATGTTTGTACGAAGGCCCCCCCAGATTTTTTCACAAGGCTTACATCAGTCCCAAGTGCAGCCTTTTAAGTTAAGTCTGCTATGAACAGTACAGGTCTACTGATTTGGAATTGATTTACAGTCAAATGACAATTGACTACATTTTTCCAACTTATGCATCTGGTCTGGTTAATCTACATATGTTGTAGTATGTTGTAGCATGTTGTAGTTGTATAGGTCAAAATACAGTCCTTGCTTCCCAAAAGTGGAGTTAAAAAGACATACATAGAGGGAAAAGGCTTGGATGTCCTCTCCAGCAGCGCAGATGCCACTAAATAAAATATTTCATAATCCTGCCCAAATCCTCTAATCACCATGACAACAGGCAGCAGGGAGCCAGGGAGTGGTGGTGTATGGACCCCCCCTTTCTCTTTTCCCTTTTTTGTGCCTTTTCAGAGGAATTTGGGTCTGCTCTATCAATTTTTATCCATTACTATTTTCTCATGATTCAAAAAAAAAGGGTTGTCTTGACATGGGAAAGTCGGTAAAGTGCACATATCAGAAGACACAAAATCAGTAATTACAACCCTGTTTAGACATGCGACTGACATGTCTCATGAGCAGATCATGTATCGAATAATAGCTGGAAATATCGAAGAAGCAATATAAATGCACAGAGAGCTGACAACTCAGACTACATTCAGATGTGTGGTGTGTTTTTTTTTAGCATTTTAGCTAGAAACACTGCAGAGATATAAAGCAGCTTATCAAAGTGACTTAATTAGTTTGGAACTGTCTGTTTTTTTGCAGTCTATTTTGTTTCTCATTCTTCTGCTTTTAATTTACCCCGCATCATCATGTCTCGCTCTATTTCTTTCTCTCTCCCTCGTTCTCTCTTTCTCTGTCTCAATCACTGTCTCCATTTCCGCAATCTATTGAACTAATAAGCCAGCCAGATAAAGATTATAAAGAGAATATCATGGTTATAAATGAACAAATGTGTAGATCACCTGTAAATTATCCTTGATACGAATGCAATGATTCATATACACTTGGTTTGTGCAAATTGCCTATATGTGTCGCTTTTGTTACATCCTAGCAGTAACGCGGTATTCCATCATTGCAATTAGAAAAAATGTGGGTATAAATTTGCATGTGGAGTGGAAGACACAGGATCCAGTCTGAAGTGTGTCACGCAGGAATGCATGTGGAGATGCCCTCTAATGCTAGGTGTACATAGAACTGCCAACTTGTGATCTGATCACTCAGGACTCATGTTCACAGCAGGTTTGAACAGGACTTTCAGTCAAGTGTGACTAAGGTCAGTCAATGCTGGGACATTGGATATTTGCCTTGTTAGTAGTAATAACTGTTAGGTGTGTGGGCACACACAGTTGCACGTGCGCGCACACACACACGCACCCACACACACACCCATCCACACTCTCTTATGGAGGAACGCACATTGAAGGTCTGTCAGCTTCTTCGCAGTGATAGGATGATTGAGGTGATGACCTCATGGGGTGAAAGGACCTGTTGCCTGGTAACAGTGAGATACAGTGAGAGAGAGAGGTTCGTCATATTGCGTGTGTGTGTCTGTCTGTCTATCTCTCTGTGCGTGTGTGATAGATAGAGAATGTAGTTTTAAGCTGAATGTGTCATTGCTCAATTTCAGCATATCTATCCTACATAGTTTTGTGTGCTTCAGAATTGTTTATTGTTGACACTGACACATCACACAAGGCAAACGTAAATAAATAGTCTAGATCTATGTCAGCCCTTCCTACTGGTGGGTGCTTTTTCCCATTTTTCATCCTTCTTCTGCAGCTCATACTCCGTGCCAAATATTAACAATGAAACTTCTCCTGAACATCTGTTTCTCTGCAGGTATTCGACCCCAGATTATGAATGGGCCTATGCACCCACGCCCCCTAGTGGCACTGCTGGATGGCCGTGACTGCACAGTGGAGATGCCCATCCTAAAAGACTTGGCTACTGTGGCCTTTTGTGATGCCCAGTCCACACAGGAGATACATGAGAAGGTAAACTAGCATTTCACATGTTGCTTGTTAGCTGCAAGTTGTACAAAATGTGGCATTCACAATGCTTGGAGGGTTAAAAAAGATGAGAGAAATTACCAAAATTTGAGAGCTCTCAAGATGTACATCATAACACCCTTAAGCGATGTGAATTTGGTGTCTGCAAAGCCATTATATATGCTTTTCTCAGCTTGAACCACAACAGAAGCAAGCCTTACTCAATCTCAAGATTGCTACAGTCTTTGATTGTCAAAGCAATTTCCATTTTACGTGAGGACTCATCCCTGATCTTTGGAAGATATATTTAGGATAAGATATTGAAGTCATTATTTTAGATAAGATGCATCTTAAGCTGGAGTACCACAGAGGTCTCATGTTTCTGTAATTCCAACAATATGTGTATATATTTGTCTTTTTGATTGAGTTCCGAAGTTCTGCCCGTGCCCACACTCCATCATTGCATGAAAATAGACCTTGTAGATGTTCTGCAATCCAGCTTTCAAATGACAGTAAAGTAAAGTACTGTATCTGTAGGTATTCATGAATGGCAGCTGACACAATATATAAGGGACATCATCTTAAATCTAATTCTCCAACAATTTGCCTCCAATACAGTGTGGGCAAGCCATCACTCTCCTCCCGTTGTCGCTCCTCTTCTGTAATGTTTCAATATTATTTCAGCCCACTGGCTCAATACACTCTCCCAGTTCAATGATAAAGTTTCATCACCAACTCTAATTCCACAGGGTGCTGAAGTATTGCTTTGTTTAATAAGCAGAAGGAGGAGGAGAGGACTGCTAATAGAAACACAGAATAATTGTTATGAGCCATAGTGGGTGTAACATTCATCTTAAGTCTGGAGAGCTTTAAAGATCTTAAGTCTAGAGAACTTGTAAGATGTCTAAATCTTTGAAAATAAAGAATTTTAGGGGTTCTAATTCTCCACATTATATAAATTATAATGGCCACGAAGGCCATGTTTTCTTTAACTTATTTTCATAGCCATGACGTCCTGCTTCAGAAAAGTGCGGAAGGCATAGCAAAGTTTTGAACTGTGTTGAGAATCGTGCTTTGTTTTGAGTTGTTTTCATTTGCACGCTCACTCATGGTCTCCAGACTTGATCCTTGCTTTTGTTGTGTGGATGCTTCAGATAAGCAGCTAAATAAAAACAGTTCCTTGAAACAGCAAAGTATGAACTTAAAAGTCAAAGTACTATAAAAACACTACAAGAAAAGAAAATAAATTCAAGAAAAATGAGCATAACAAAGTTTGTGTTATATGTTTGATGAAAGATAATGAGGGAGAAGATAATGACTATATTGCCAAAAAATATGGGACCTTGTCTTTACTTTGTCCTAACTCAATGACCTTGGTCTGTCAATAAGTCCCCTAGACCAGATTAATGTATTAAAGACTTCTTTCTTTTTTCCACTGCATTGGAAGCATCTTTCTAGTAATAATGAGCCAAGAAAATGTCTATAAATTTGGGCTGACTGCATTGCATCCTTGGATTTTCCTTTTATTGTTCTGAGTCCACATTTTTTTTGAGGAGTGCAAAGATGTAGGCCTGAACTGAAGAAAGAAGAGACAAGTTGAGGGCCAGCGTGTCATTGACTGAATTTTCAGTAAACGTATATTTGTTTTCAGTTTCAACAAAAATTGAGGAACGATTGCCTAATTTCAGAGGATTACACTTTTTTCATCTGGATTCGGAAGTTATTTTTGAAAAGTATTCTAAAATTAAGGCTCCGTGTCCAAATTACATTCATATTAAATCACTAGTAATAATGTTATTTAATCATTTCATGATTTTTTTAAAATAACTGGATAAAGAAATCTTAGGTAATCAATAGCAGAGATTGAGGTTGAGATAAAGCCTGGGGAATGGAGATGGTTTTATACACATGCTGTTAACATAGTTGAATGTAACCACTGCAAAGAACATCTCCAAAATTAAAAAGTATGGGCTGTTCTACTTGGCAAGGTTCAGATTGATTGACAAAATACTTAATTCTTTCTCCGATCTGTTGTTAAATATAATGTTTTATTGCCTATACCGGTTGGCTTTTGAAAGAAACACACATGGGATTTTTGCATTGAAATTGCCTCGCACTCGACATTCATATAGGATGGTTTGACAAACAATCAAGCTAAGCGTTCTAATTCCATGTGCAATTTGTTTTTATTAAACATTTATAATACATTTCATTTTTTCTCAAATGGGAGAAAAAGGAAGAAAACTGGGTCACTTGAATCACAAAATCTTAAGGGTTAGAAAAGGTATTCTGTGTGGCAGTCTCATTCGAATGAATTAGTTTATTTAGAATTAAGCTCATTTTCTAAGCAATACTATTTTAGGATTTTTTTATTTCATCTTGGTTTCATGTTGAAATAGTTTGAAAAGAGACCATTTCTTCTGTCTCCCTATCCTCTGATAAACAGTATATCCCTTTAATGAAGGCACTAAAGAACAATCAGAGTCTGCAAGTTATTTGGGAGTCTAACTTCTTTTAAAGTGAGTTAATGGCAATTCATATTTCCTACAAACATATTTACAACAACATTTGTTGGAAGTAGGTGTTGCTAATTAGATTTGATCCACCAAAATGTAGCTGTTAAAAACTGACAGTTGTTTGTGCTTCTTTTAGAAAAAGGTAGCCAAATCTTCTCAGTCTTATTTTCCTTTCGGATTGATTTGACACAGCGAATCCACGTCCTCTATCCAACCCTATTCTCTGTATCCTCTTCTCTCACATCAACGAACTTCATGTCCTCTCTCACTACATCCATTAATCTTCTCTTTGGTCATCCTCTAGACCTCCTGCCTGGCAGTTCCAATCCCAGCATCCTCCTACCAATATTTTCACTATCCAGCATCATCCTACCAATATATTTATTGTGAAAAAGTAGCCAAATCTGTGACCCTGTTACTCTCATATTTAAATTTGCAAGAGTGAAATATATAGAAAAAGAAATTTTCATGTCACTTCATCTTTGCAATATCAGTTATTCTCATCAACATACATTTGATTTTTTTGTCTGTAGACTGTGCTGGGATTTCAACTTTTTCTCCTTGATTTTCCACTAATACCTCCACTCTCTGAAATGCCCATTTGCCTTTGCTGAACAGCCAATAGAAATATCCAATGCAGGAAAAAAAAAATCCCCCTCAAAAATACGATGTGATTGGCTTGAGATCTCTGTCACAGGCTTTATTTTCCAAAGTCAGAACCCAAGAGGAAGTGCAGATGTCTCATATTCTCTGAAACCACATTAATTAAAATGCTAAAATGTCATTTTAGAATTTTTCTTCAATGATGCAAAAACCCTACACCAGCTTTAAATGGAAGCAATGTAAAATGAGTATTTGATTTGTGGTATTTCATTACATTGCTCCAATGCTCTCCTGGTTTGTATACAAAAACAGCAAGCAGTATCCTTTTGGAAAGAATACGTTACACGCAAGCAAGCACGCACGCACACCAGCTTGCGCACACACGCACACACACAAACATATGCACACACACACACACCCACGCACACCCCATCTGGGAAAATGGATGTTGGCAGTGTTCCTACAACTATTAAGTGCACAGCACAGGGTACAGATGGGGCTTTCTATACACACTCACAGCCTCACTGAACATTTCAGTCGTGAAGTTCCATACACACACACACACACGCACGCACACACACACACACACACACACACACACACACACTCTTGGTCTTGTGCATTGCCTAGAAGTGAGCAGATGTAATGATTAACGAGCCTGTCACTTAACGTATCTGTTTACTGTAACACTTGTGTTCTGAAAATTTAACAGTGGGGGTTGGCAACCCCTCTGCATGGCTTCCGTTGAGTTTACATGAAAATAAATATTACAAAAGCATTCATCCTCTGTTAGCTGTCCCAAGGGAGAATTAAAAGTATACTCCGAGATATATCTAGTGCAGAAACATTTCACTAATCTCGATAAAAGAGTATGTTTTGTGATTAATGGCAACAAGTTTATATATTGTGCACCGTGAACGTAATGTCCAATTTCAGAAAATCCCCCTGAAACCAAGTGGCCTGTGATTACTTAAAATAAAGTCTCAAAACAAAGTTCCCAGCTTTATCTCATTACTGAAGAAGGGGACGTTTAGTTTGGCTTTAGTTTATCTTGAAGCAGTTAACTTTATGGTGAAAAAGAACAACACACTATTGTATTATTGCCATGTTTCATTTGAAGTGATAATAATAAACTTGAATAGAGCTTTCCAATGCAATAAAACTAATTTGTCTGTTTTCACATAAAAGTTGAGCTTCTAGATTTGAGATAAATTCAAACAGTTTCACTGTCTGTACATATACAATATGTATCATTGTAATCATTCTAATTTCCTTTTCTATAGAAGCGATAAATGCTAACGCTGAGTAGGAGGACATGACCAGGCTATGATTCCCAGAGATCATACTTGAGAAAGCACTGAGAAAGCAGATGTGCAATGATAAGCATCTTTGACATTTATTCTGTACACACATATAAAGTCAATTTTAAAACAATTTGTCAAGTTCACTTTTAGCCTTGTGACACTGAACACCCTAAACGACTAAACTAAACTCCTCCCTTTCAACAGAAAACCGGATTTCCTATTGTAGCCCCACTCAGAATCGTAGAACATGCAATGGCCTGGCAGGCCAGCCCAAAACTGCATATGAGTAATTTTAACTTATCCAGACATTACAAATGAATTTTCTTTTTTTTACTCCCACTCCAAAAACTAGATCAGTTTATATTCCTGCCATCTCCTCACTCTCCAGTAGCCCTGTTTCATTTTCCAGCCTTTTTTCTTTTCAAACTGTCTGCTGGCTTTTCTTACTCAAGCAAAATGTGCGATTTATGCACGAGAAGCGCTTTAAACCTTGAATCTAGCATACAGCTAGTATCAGTAAAAATATTGTAATATATTATGTTGGAAATTCAGGGCTATGCTAATGTATATCTGTTTAGTTAGTCTAGTTTGAATTTATACCTCATGTTAATAGCTATGGTTCCTCGCAATACAGAATATTTAAGCAGCTCCGTTTCTGCTTCATCGTCCTGCTTGAGTCCACTCTTAAGTATCTCTATTTGCATACACCGTAGGAAGCAGTTTTGACAAATACTGACATAAACTCATTACAAACACACATATTTTAAAGCACACATAAACAGTCTATTTGCATTTAGATGAAGGATTCCATATTAACTTACAACAAGTCAGATGGGAAGCAGTGAGTAATTTTTGTACCAGAATAACTTGCTCATACACAATGTTTGCATGAATTCATATGTATATGAATAGGGTTAATTTTGAATTAGGAACAATAATGGCACTGGAGCAGATTAACATTTCCGTTTCTCATACGGCAAATGATGGTCAGGACAGGTTCTGTTGTAATTCAACAATTCAACAATGATTACAATGGTTCCTCCACTTGAATGTCCCTCAGGTACTGAATGAAGCTGTAGGAGCCATGATGTATCACACCATCACTCTAACCAGAGAGGACCTGGAGAAGTTCAAGGCCCTGCGAATCATCATCCGTATTGGCAGTGGCTATGACAACATTGACATCAAGGCTGCTGGAGACCTTGGTGAGACTACAGGATATATGGAGATGAAAACCGTGATTGCTATGTTGCCTACTTATACATATCATATTCAATCGGAGTTATGACATAAATGATAGAGCATATTTAATGCTTCACTCTTCTTTAGCATTTGGTTTTCATAGTCAGTTGCATTCCACCCATGCGTCCAATATGTCTGTTGTTTTTCTAACTTCCCTGATACATTTGTCAAATAGAATGTTATTTTTTGTATTGTACAGCTTTATCCAAGTAAAACAAGAAAGGGCCTGATTGATATTACATTTAGACTTACATTTACATTCTGTCGGTTTGGATGGTCAAGATCCAAAATGAAACTGTGGGCATTAGACACCCTCACTATGCCATCAAATCCTATTGGGGAAAATCTCAACATTCAACTCAGGTTTTGCCTGATGTCTAATAAATATGCTGCGATTGATATTGATATATTAGTTTTACATGTATAATCATGATATGAAAATTTGAGTGGGCCAACACACTAGGCATGCAAAGTTTTTTTCCCCATAGGTATCTATTACTTACTCACTCTTGGACAGCAGGAAAGCTGTTGAAACTATTACATATGCAAAATGTCCTCTCGATAACAAATGGAATAATGAAGTAATATTAAATTTTCAGCACTCAGCCTCCCAAAGGACACCTCCCACTTTGAAAACCTTTAACAGCTCTAACAGATTCCCATTCAGACCCTTACAATCACCCTTAGTAGTGTGTGGATGCATGCGCATATGTGTGTGCGTTCTCTTTATCGATAGATAATAAATCAGCTATCATAATTTTTGGGGAACAGAAGCCTTTAAATAACACTGATGGTAAAATGCTAAGATAGCAGTAACTGATGAACAAAAATAATCAAAATATTAAAATACCGGGGAAAATCTTTTCCCAATTGTGTTCAATTACAAAAGTGTCATTTTATCAACAAATTATTTAACTATGAAATGTTAATTAATGCATCGGTATTAATGATTTTTTGATAGATGGTGAATGAGGTCTGTTCCTTGCCCGTTAATGTGGAAATGTATTCGTGAATAATTTACCATCACAGTAATATGAAGTGTAAACACGTCATCACCCATTAAGGTCTGTTTGGCTTTTAGATTTCTCTTACTTGCTACTAATGGTTTATATATATATTTATATAAATACACACACAAAGCTTTTATAACCCTTATATAGCACTGTCCTAATCTGAATTGAAGTCTTCAGCAGCAGGGACGTGAGCGGTTCGCATTTATCTTCATGTGCTTAAACTTGGAATATCTAATCCCTTAAAAAGCATATTAAAGGTTATTGATGATGCGTCATAAAGGAATAGCCAGTTGGCATGTGATTATAATATTATTATAATTTTTAAAGCTGTGTTTTATTAGTGTTGTGACCGGGCTGAATGTACTTTCTTTGTACAGAACAGTAACATGAACATAAAACTTCAGTACAAGTATTAAATGTGTCATACTTTGCTCTCTTTATCAAGTTGATGTTGAAGTGAACAGGATAGCTGTAATACAGCACAGAGTAGAAGCTGTCTTTATTGAAGCACACTAAAATTAATGTCTTTAGTTGCCTGATATTTCCTGTCAACCACTATTGCAAAATCCCACGCTGCTTCCCACCCCCTCTGAGTAAGAGTCGCTGTCTCTCAAACAACTTGGAGCTATGCTTTGCAAGACATTTCAGCCCCACCTTTAGATTTCTGGCTTTTCATTGTTTACATAGCTAACCGGTAGCTTAGGAGACCTAACCGAATCATATGACAGCAGCCGGTGGAGTAAGATGTCAGGGAGATTGCAGCCATGCGAGCTGGTCACTTCTTAACTCTATCTACCTCATTTTCTCTGATGCGTGACTTTCTTCATTTACTGATCAATTTGCACAGATTATGCAGTGGCCTGCCCGAAAAACATGAGCGCTTATATTGCCAACATTTTCTCCTGTCTCATTGCAGGGATTGCAGTGTGTAATATTCCTTCGGCAGCTGTAGAGGAGACGGCAGACTCCACACTGTGTCACATTCTAAATCTCTATCGGCGAAACACCTGGCTCTATCAGGCTCTCCGTGAAGGCACGAGGGTCCAGAGTGTTGAGCAGATCCGGGAGGTGGCTTCGGGTGCTGCCAGGATCCGTGGAGAGACGCTGGGTCTCATTGGATTTGGTGAGCTCTTTGGGGGGTTTATTGCTGGAATATATTCCACATCTGGGGATTTATGTGGAGTGATGTTTCTTTCTTAAATGTTTCCAATATGGTTATAGATTCGGATCCCCTGGATTCAAATACACTAAATGAAAAGTGTTTTCTTTCTTTATAATAGAGCAGATGTCGCTTGAATAATAAACAATTTAAGCTATTATTGAAAGGGTGCTTGCTCATCCCCTGGCCTTTTGTCAGATCATTGTTCAAAGCTGTTATATCTATTAGAAAGATACCTCACTCCCCCCCAAACACACACACACCTACTGCATGGCAACTATCAAATGCCCCTGTGTGTTGTTTTTTTTTGTTCATTGTGTGTGTTTGCTATGATTACATGACAGATATGAGTATTCTCCTAAAAAAAATGAAGTATATAGAGTAGAATCTCAAAGGATTGAAAAAGTCAGACGTTTCATTTGACATTAAATTAGGGATTGTAATCATTTTGAACCAAATATATGATCGTATTTTTCTTTCAATTTAAATATTATTCATTGAATGCTCTGATTATCAAGGAATCCAATACGCTTTCATTTCTAAAACTTCATTTATAATAGATATTGTCTGATGAAACAGCACCTGGCATTATTAAGTATTAAACATGATAATTTCATTCCCACATCAGAAGATTAAGGAAATTAATTAATGAATTAATAAATTGACAATACAGAACACATTTACTATCACATAAGAAAATAAATACATTTAATTATTAACATATCTAATTAGTTGACACAACATATACATCCACATTAACCTCAGTCTCTGAGGTGTATAACATACTGTTGTATGTTATATTTTGAAACTGGTCTTTGTATGACTTCTAGTTTTGTCATGAATGTCTTTCATTACATAGCTTATTTATTTCAGGCTATGAATTGTTCGGCCTCATGAGGCAAGATCATCAGTTCTGCTTGGCTGCCGAGTTGGCCTGCAATGATTCAGATAACAGCAATCAAGTCACAATTAAGGTTTATCCCCGAGTCAGGGTATATTGTCAGGAAGACATTGATGTTGTGCCAGACTATCATGTATCTTGATATATTTCACATGCTACCAAGGGTTGCAGATAGCTGAGGAATCAGCACTAATAATGAGAAATCCTAACTTTATTTCTCCCCGTATTTCTGTTGTGCTCTTCAGGTCGATCAGGCCAGGCTGTGGCAATGAGGGCCAAAGCGTTTGGTTTTAACGTGATCTTCTACGACCCCTACCTCCAGGACGGCTTGGAACGCTCCCTGGGCGTCCAGCGAGTCTACACACTTCAGGACCTGCTCTACCAGAGTGACTGTGTCTCTCTGCACTGCAACCTGAACGAACACAACCACCACCTCATTAATGACTTCACCATCAAACAGGTAGAAGATCCCCATTCAAAGCGACATTGTCCTCCCATAAGCCACGAGCAATTGAAGGTGCCAAACACATTTCGCTTATTAAACAACGTAGCTTAGGGATGCTGACACAACCAACCTGCAACTTTACAAACTTTTGATAAGCCTGTGATTTTTTTTTTATATAACCTTTCAAGCAGGGTGGTACACTCACCCCCCAAAAAATGATTACGATTGATTCATAGCACAGCTTTAACGAAGCAAACTGACAGTTGAATTGGCAGACTACTGGCATCCTGGGGCTGCCAAGTCACCTTTGTTGGCAGCCTGAAGTTAGTCTGTTTAAAAACCCCTTTTGACAAGGAAAAAGTGGCTCAAAAAAATGCAGGTGTTTGCAGAGCCTTTATAAACCAGAATAATGGGGGTGTAAAAAATGAGGAGAATTATGGATGGTAGAGAGACATCTTGTTGCATTGCTTTCCCTTTTACGATGAGGAATACATAATGTGTATCCCAAGCGTCATCTCTCTTCATTATCTATAAAGGGAGTGATCATGAGATATCTGGTAAACAGCGTTTACGGTATGTCAGCACAATTTTTCTTGTCGTAGTGTGTGTCCTTGATGGATTTGGATCATTTTTAGCTTCATTTGTACTGCAAGGGGAAATCTATTTATTATATTCTGATCTGATTGGAGATGAGCGATTGCTACACTATTTCAAGATGGACTTTTTTTTCTACCTTCTAGTTTATTATACTGATGCTGTGCAGGGATCGTGATTAAGATCACATCATTTTGGTCAACTTGAAAATTAATCTTTTCCAGCACGGAATTGAGATAAAAATTCCAACTATACAAGATACCTACCTCGATGTTGTTTATTCTCACAAACACTGTTGGCGGAAAAAAACCCATGTTTATTTTAAAAACTAGTGATTACATTGATTTTAATTAAATAGCACTTACCACAGCTAACCCGATGGCTAAGTTCTATGCAAAATAAACACTGTACCGCACAGAAAACATGATTCACCTGCATCTCTGAATGGACATTTAGGGGTCTAGTAACTAACACTACAAGTTATATCACTCCTCAGCTGTTGTTGTTGTTTTAGTAGCTCTTTTTCCCCTCTGTTGTAAAAATTAGAATGGAGTGGCATTGACTCGCTTATTAATGTTTTACTGTGTGCTAAATATGATCAAAGTCTGCAAAAAAAAACAAATTTTAGATTAAACCCTGAGCAGTATTTTAGGTAGCTATTAAAAGCACCCTGTAAAAAAAAAATCCCAATTTCACATTGCAAATTATTTAGAAGGGTTCATTGACCTTTAGAAAATGCCTTCGTCGGCACAGCCCAGTCCTCTGCTTCATTCATTCACAGTCTGCAAGACTGTTAATCATTGCCCCTCTGGACTCGACCTATCAGGTTCTTCTGTGATGCCACTGTGATCACAGTGATCATGAATGTCACGCTGCTATAAAATGACCAATTTTGGGCAGTTTTACCCCCTCCCTTCCCACGTCGCTGTGTTTTCACTATTTGGACACGTTCTTGCAATATGTTGCTTTGTTGAATACAGTATCACAGGTTCATTCGTCTTGAATTGCTGAGAATGCAGCACAATCCTAGTGATGCAAACGTTAAATCAAATGGAGTCTTACTTTAAGATGTTTTAAATTGTCTAAACTTCATGAAGAAAATAAGGTAAATGGCAAAACCACATGTTTATTTGTTTCTTTGTTACAGCCTTTGCATTAGTTTAAAGGGACGACTTTCCGGTTTTCGCAGTCACGCAAACATTTAATAAATTGGAGTTAATTTTATAAAGGCACGCATTTCCGATAAAGGCTGTCTTCTGGGTGTGTGTTTACCAGCTAAGGTCAGCGTAGAGTTACAGAGTGAAGTTGCCATTTAGTTTTCAATCCATCTTTCAGATTTTTTTGTCCTTAAATACATTACTGTGACATCAGTATTAAGCAATCATAATGAAACTGGAAAGGCAGTCACATTTCCTTTTGCAGGAATGGAAGACATTGTATCGGACATTCATTTGCTGTAACTCGTGGTGCTCTTTTTCCAACGGTCGGGACGGGATTGATGCATTTATTCCCGCCTCCCTGAGAGACCTAAGAAGCTCAAATCTGGCTACTCTCAGCAAACATTTTTCTTTGGACATGCTAATTCTCAGCAGCGCTCAGCACCTTTGTTATTTGCCTACAAAGCAGTCATTCACCGAGCAATTCTACTGATCTGCCAGGTCTCATTTCCCAGCTGAGTGGGCCACCGCACCAGGCATGCAAGTTTGTGTTAGGTCTAGTAGTTAAGACTGTCCCCTCATAATCAAGTCTCAGCAGAACCCAATAGAGTTCAATGGCCCTCTCTCACTTAACCGCTCGTGTGTGCAATTCTTATGAGGTATAAAATATTTAATATTGTCTTGAAAAACTACTGTCCCATTATTTTAATCTTCTTTAGATCTCTGCTGTCATCTGGAGGGCATTTATGGAAGTGCAGGCTGTGTCACATGAAACGTTAATTTCCACAATATTCGATGAGCTATTTCTGTATATAAAGTAATTCAGTTTTGCAAACACGAGTGTCTTTTCTGTTGTTGGCAGATGCGTCAAGGTGCGTTCCTGGTCAATGCAGCACGGGGAGGCCTTGTAGACGAGAAAGCTTTGGCTCAGGCCCTGAAAGAAGGAAGGATACGCGGAGCAGCCCTAGATGTCCACGAGTCAGAGCCATTCAGGTTAAAAAATAGATTTTCTCGCCGAAATAGACTACTAAATAACATTTTTATACTGTTTCCAATCCCCCACCACAACTCTTTTTTTTGCATATTATTTCCTTTTGAACAGCTTTACTCAAGGCCCCTTAAAAGACGCCCCCAACTTGATCTGCACACCCCACACGGCCTGGTACAGCGAGCAGGCCTCACTGGAGATGAGAGAGGCTGCCGCCACGGAAATACGCAGAGCGATCACTGGTAGGCACACATGTCTGGGCAAACCTCCAAGCATTCTCTATCCTGATGTGTCAGTGGAGCAAGTGCTGACAAAATCATCATCAAAAAATCCCCTTTTTTCTGTCTTTGAATGCAATTAATGTTTTATTTTATGAGAACTGAAGCATTTTTCATACAATACAAAAAAATGTATGATTTCTCTTAAGTGGCTGCAAACATGACACTGTTCTAGCAGATGCATTCAACCACTTTCATTCCCTATACAGACAGTTTGCCTGCAAGTTAAAGCATGATTCTTTTGTAAAGATTGAAAATGATGTAAATACAAACAGAACTAAAATTGCATTCATGTGCTATTAGAATAATCAGAAAAAAAAATATTGTTCTGATCTGTAATCTTCACACTAAATGATTCTTAAGGTTGACAAATTGTATATAATAATACTTTTAATGTTTAGTAATATTATATTTCAAATGACAACAAATGTTTCATCCCTTCATGCATTTCTTGCATTACCTTTTCCTCTTCTTTTGGGTTTCCCAAACTGGAAAAAGCTCTCCAGCTGTTACTTTGAAATTTGGAGTGGCATTGTATAGCACACTCTCTTAATAGCATCCTCGTTGTTGTTAACCTGTACAGTTAGAAAATGCATGTACACGCAATCGTACAAATCAGAGGAACAACTTCCAATATCAAGCAAGCTGACCATCCGGGGAGCACGTGAACGCACTATAGTTACATGATAAGAAGCAAAAGTGCTGACTGGATGAGAAGGCAATGGAAACTGCAGGAAAGACCAGTGAGGATTTATGTAAAAGACAGAATCAGATGGGAAAATGCATAAAGACGAAAGTAAAATGGAACATGACACACCAGATAAACTATCAGAATAAATCCAGATGTATGTCAAATAGGGATTGACTCAAAAACTAACACAGGTGGAATATACGCATGGACCAATACATGAAATCAGAGCTCAGTGAAACAACATGAAACATCATGCGAAAGACTGGAGATAATAAAAATGAAACTGTAGAACTGAGAGTTCGAACTCCCCTTGACAGGTCGTATTCCCGACAGCCTACGAAACTGCGTGAACAAGGAGTTCTTCATCACTACAGCACCCTGGGGTGTCATGGAGCAGCAACAGCCTCAAGTTCACCCTGAGATCAATGGTGCCGCCTACAGGTAGGAGGTGGATTTCCCGAAAGCCAGCATGCCTCTGTTACTGCAGAGATGACCTGCACCATCTCAACACCTGCAGTAAATGAGGCCTATCACACAGGGGATGTTTTGTTTTTTTTGTTTGTTTGCTTGTTTTCATGTCCGTTTATATGTTGATCTGATATTCTGGCCGGGTCCGACAGCTAAAGACCTACTTCTTCATAGGAGTCGGCCCACGTGATTGAATCCCTTCATTTCTCAGTCTCTACATTGTTTCAACCAGACTGAACTGCTTCTCTCACACAGCCGAGTGAACCAAACCATGGTACAGGCCATAGCAACTGGGGGAATGCAAGACAAATTATATACCTAATTCTCAACCAGGTAAATGAATATTATTCCTTCTGGCCCACAGGCCAGGGCAAATGAATTACACTGATAAAAACTAAAAGTCACTGAAATTCTCTGTCTAGCTTAGCTGCTTTCTGCCTCACGCTCTGAACTCACCTGCACTTAAACCTTCCCAGTTCCTCTCTGACTTTCTCACCCGCCTCACCTGAGAATCAAACTGACACAAAACAGCGGATGTTTTTTTTATGTGTTTGTGCATAAATAGTTATGACTCTTTGCCATCCAAGAGGAGACTTACACTTATATTTAAAACACGGGAAAAGTGAAAGGGCCACAGCTCCATATATCAACTGAGTGATTCTTGGCGTACTTAATGCTATTGGTAGAAAAGCGTATATATGACGAGTTAAATCTGTTTTACTTGTTTAAAGACATGAACAGAACGTAGACGTCAAGCATCTCCAGTGAAATCCAGGTGAAACATACCATTCAGTGGAAGATGGAAAAAGTAACTTCAATGAAGGCCTAATAGCAAAATGTATCCAAGAATGTCCAAAATGGGGGGAAAAAGGCAGCAGATGTAATTTTTTTACCTACAATGTGATTGTTGTTCAGTCCCCAACAGTTTAGGTAAGTGCGATACAAATATGGTAAAAAATAGTATCTGAATAGCTGAAGTCGGGAAATACTTTAAAATCCTTTCCTACCTCATTTTTCCCCTAACAATCTCATGTATTATCTCCATATCGTAGTGCTCCTTGGCCCCATTGTTACATTGTTTACAGATTATCCTTACTAAACCAAGATTTCCCACACCTCCTCAGTGTTTATCTCTGATCGGCAAAGTGCACCAGGTATGTGGCCAGTGTGTCATATGGACTGCACATGCCATGTTATTGTGCACCCATTGTGTTTCAAGTCATTGAATAAGATAATGCGGAATAAAATACAGACCATTAGATACATTATAACTCTCTCCTTTTTCATAGAATGCTGAATTTATATTTGGCTCACTTGTTTTTGTAAACATTTGAAAGTGAAAATTTCCAATCCTTAACCCTGAAAAACTGGCCGATGCATAACGTGCACTGTTGTCACCGATCAGCATTTTGTTTTGTTGTTCGCCTGTGTGTTTTGACATCTCTGCTTCTGATGAAATTAGCTTTTTATGAAATTTCAGTTTGGAAGTAACAAAAAAAAAAAAAAAAGTGGCGAGTTGGCACCACTGTAAAGGCAGCAGAGGTTCTCGGGTTTTCGTCTTGCGCTAAAGCTGAACGTGAAATCAGTCCCTTAAATTATATCTGGGTCTGCAGGTTCCCTCCTGGTGTGGTGGGCGTCACGCCTGGTGGGATTCCCGGGCCTATGGAAGGTTTGTTGCCCGGGGGAGTGCCCATCGCCCACACGCTGCCCCCTGGTACCCATCCTTCGCAGGCCACCTCCCCCAACCAACCTTCCAAACATGGCGACCCAATGAGAGAGCACATGACTGAGCCGTAGGGCTGCTGCCGCCGCTGCCGTCGCCGCCGCCGGCGAGCAGAAGGCGGAAAAATAAAACCCTTGTAAACTAAAAACCCAGCAACTCAACCATCCAACTTTATGCTTGACTTCAGCCATCTGAACCCACCAGCTCAAACCCTGCCGGGGCGAAGTTTCAGACACTTTTGTTTTTGTATGAGACCACTAAGCCCAGGGGAGGACAGTAGATATCACACACACACACACACACACACACACACACACACACACACACACACACACACACACATGCACGCACACTTAACCATATTCATACACATATACACACGCAGACACACACGTACAACCACGCTCACACAAAGGAGCTGCCACATAGAGGTGGGACTGACTGTCAAACTCATCCGCAGATCTGAAATCCCTCCTTCCATCACATCTCCCGTTGATTTGCGGTTCTTTTTATCTCACCTTCTGGGAGATTCCTCCAGACTTTTGGGACATGTTGACTCGACCACATGCAGGATGGAACTCTTAACTCCCTAGTTTTAAAGGAAACCCTCGAGAGGACAGTGACTTCATCCACGACCCATCAAGCCTTTCCCCTCCCTCGTCAGTTCCACCCTTTTTTTTCAGAGCAAACATGTCTTGTGTTCCTTTCATTTGTTCATTTTTTTTCTGTTCATTTTCTATATTGTGTTTCTGTTGCAAGTGAATATCTGTCTTGTTTTTGTTTTTTGTTTTTTTTTCTCTTATGAATGGATTTTACAGTTACATGTGTGTTTAGCAGAAACGAAAAGTCAGCTGTCGATGAACGAGCATCTGCCCAAATCTAGACTCCCATTGAAGCTCTGCTCTCATTGCACCTAAATGTAAGCAAAAGATGTGGAGCCTTTCCATGCCCTCAGTGAATAGTTTGGCTTATGAGGTAAAATGACCCTTTCACAAAAGTAAATTTAAAAAAAAAGAAAAAAAATGCATTGCATTTATAAAGTTAGTATTGTGAGTTGAGTGTTTGCCGCCTCGATGAAACATAACTGTTTTGTTGTTTTTTTTTGTCGTCGTTTTTTTTTTTTCCCAGCATGACTGAACTGGGGTACCTAGTAATATTTGATTATTGTCCCAATCAGTTTTTTCAAATATTATCTGTTTCCATTCAAAGGACCTGCAATGCATTGCTGCACCGGCGAGCAATACAGGATCGTGTTTGGAAAAATGAAAAACAAAAACACAAACACGCGCACACACACACACACACACACACACACACACACACACACACAAAAACCTCTCACTGACTCAGGAAAAAACACATATGGATCATTAAATCTGTCCAAATCTTAACAGGAAATAACAACAACTCTGCATTCTTTCTTTTTACATTTCCACCTATGTCTCCATTGTGGTATATATATTTTTTATATCAAATGTATGTTTTGGTTTTTTGTTTTTTTTTTGTCATTGAAGGTTTTGAGTCCCGTTAGATTTGTATTGCCTTGTTAAATGTTCTTATACCCATAGACTTATACAGCTGACCCGCACTCTGCTTATATACTTTTTCTTTGTTTTTTCGGCTGTAACGAAAACCATCTGTGGCTCCTGATGGCCCCCTCCCCTGCCCCCTCCGCGCGCAGCAGCAGACACATCCATCCTTTTAGCCCTAGGAAGTTAGCAAGAGAAGGCTGCTAGCAGATTGTTTTTTTTTTTTTTAGTGTGTGTTTGTATTTGTTTCTTGTACAAGGTGAACATATAGAATACAGTGCAGCTGGAAACATTAAATAAACCATACTGTTCTGATGAACGATCGCCTCTGGAACCTCTGTGAGAACGCTTGTGTTTGTTTCCTCCCATAAATGACCTGTTAATGTGTGATGCTGCTCATGGAAACTCAGATAAACAAATGGGTTTGTCGCCCCTCCCCCTCTCTCAAAATTCCCTCCAGCAATGGTCTTATGATTTGTTTTGTGTTTTGTTAATATCCCAAAATATTGATTGGGTGTGTCCCAGTTATGAATATGTCATTATCATTTCCTTTTTTCTTTTTTTTAAGAAATAGTCATCAGCAACTGCTTTTCTTATTTATTTTAAATTACCTGCTATTCTTAATATAATTTCTTCTCATTTTCAGGTAATTTCTTTTCGTTCATCACATGATCTATGTAATGTTTGCAGGATTTTTTTGCTTATTTCTAGGTTGCTAGTTTGCTGTTTTGATTTTGGGTCCTTCGTGGTTTTGTTGTCTTTTTTTTCCCTCGCCATAAAATTTTTTTCTAAGTTAAAATTTTACACGGACTTATAATCCGGTTCAGTGGTCTTAAAAATCAAGCAACAATTAGCAAAATAATAAGAAAATAAAAGATCATGAAATTGCTTTGTAATTAGCTTGCCAACCTGATTTTCTAAATCTGCATTTTTCATAATTATGTCATAATATTAGTTACATGTTAGCAAGCTGATTACAAAGCAATTTCATGATCATTTTTTCTTAATGTTTTGCTAACTATTGCTTGATTTTCAAGACCATTAAAAAGACAACACTCAAAGTCCCCATAAAATGTAAAAACTTGGAAATAGACAACGGCTGTGTTTCAGATATTCTTGGGCAAAGAGCCACCTAAAGCCCATCTCATATCTATGAAGAACATTTTTGTATTAATATTTTAACAGTGGCCGTCAGTTCCACTTGCTTATTAATTCCAATTTCCAACATGCAGCTCAGCTGTTATTTTCTCTCAGAACTCTCAGTGTTGTTATGGGCTGCTGCAGGCAGTAGTTTTTTCACCCCCCCCCCCAAAAAAAAAAAAAAAATTGAAATAAAGCTCCCAAAGTCCCTCGTACATTTCATACCCAGCAGCAAACAATATCCCAGCAAAGGTGGTGCCAGCTGATGAACAATCAAAGCCTTTTTAGCAGATGAACAGTCGTATATTTGTCTCAGGAGGAGGTGGAGCAAATCTGAAAGTCGATTTGTCACAACTCCGAATGCTTGAACGTGTGACTATTCGCCTCCGGTCTGACATTTTATTTTCTGCGTTGATCAACGTGCCCGTCCGCCAGCGATGTCTCTGCTGCGAAGCATCCATCAGCCACACACTGCCTGCTGCTTTCCGCCCAGGTGGCAAGCGGGGTCTTAGATACCCGCATTTAACCTTCAGCAGCTCTAAACGCTAAACAAATAGAGAAGAGTCTTGCTCATCTTCCCATCACATCCCGAACCCAATCATTTCATTTCATGTCCGAACCCCCTCACGATGCTCCGCCACTGGGCGGGTTTGAGCAGGAGGAACCCGAAGGGAAAGTTTGTTTGGGTAAAGCAATGTTTTTAATAGAAAATTAATCTGTCAATACTTTCAATGACATCAATTCTATCTTAGTAGAAGTTGTACGCAGTTGTAATTCTTATGTCGAACCGCATAACGTTTTGGTTTGTAACGGGTATTCCGTGACTGAGAAAAATCATTTCTTGAAAAAAATAAAAAATAAAAATAAAGATGAACAAAAAAAATGACTCAAAAATTATCCTCCGCTACTTTAAAAGCTACTTTTTCCGAGGATACATGGAAGTACTTTTAACCCTCCTTCGTTTAATGGTCGGTACACGTGTCGACACGCTCGAACAATATTTCATAGAAACAACTCCGGGGGGTTTTCTGTGTGTTTGTGCAGCTGTTTTACGGATTTTTACTGCAGCTCAGGCAATTATATGCTTTTTTGGAAGTTTTAATTGTTAACACATTAATAAACATCCTGAGATCTGCTTGCCGGGTGTTATAAACCGTGGAAATACTGCCTGTAAATATTATATAGGGTGGTTAAGACGGTGTTTCTCCTACATTTTCGGTACATTAAATCCAACACTCGATTGATTGACTTGTGATTCTGCTTGTATTTTTGAGGGGTCACATGGGTTCAGAGCATCGCTTTCAGGACCATTAAAAACTCCCTTCGTAGACGGTTATGGAAAAGTAAAATATTCAAATTTGCTATATAATTACAGGGATTTTTTTGTATACATCAGTAATTACATTTCCTCTGTAATTATTTTTAAATGTACACTATCATAGCTTTTTGATTTTTAAATTAATTTTTAAGGTTTTGGTCCATTTTTGGTCATTTTGATCTTTTGCACATTTTGAGCTCCTATATTTTTGCTAATTCTCAAGTAATTTGCAGATGCATTTGAGTCAATTTCTTGAAGCTAAATGTGTGCTCTAAGGGAAATAGAATAGATATTAGCATGAAATGTATAAAAATTATTTATATTCTGCAATGACATTACCTTTAGTGCCGCCCCCTAACCCCTCGCCCCCAGGAAAGAAATAACACGTGAAATATACATCTTAAGAATATTAAGACAGGAAGCAGTTTCATTGGACATTCAAAAAGGTTTTCCTTTATTATTTTTTTTCCGTATTTTGCCTGTTCTTTGCGGTACACTCTTTATAGTGATGCCAGGCCTAAATCCACAAACCATCATGGTCACAACTGCAACTATTGCATAAATACAAAGCAACATACAGGTGATGCTCAGAATGTGAATGAAAAATGAAGAGTACACGACACTATGACGAGAATTAAACGTTTCACAGCAAAAGAAAAGGGTAACGACAACTAGTGTATTTTCTTTCATGTATATATATGTATATATATACATATATATATATATATATATATATATATCAGTCAGCTTTGGTTTTATATGTTGCAGTGTCTCGTCACAAAGACCTCAAACCAAAACATTGAGGTGGTTTTCACATGAAGACGTCGAACGAGGTGTTACAGAGGTGAGCTGACATTTACAATGAGGGAGACCTTGACGATGTGATAGGAGTAAAGGGACGAATAGGAGGCAGGAGATAATGTGTAACTTTGTGTTTCATGTGTCTCCCTGCCCCGAAAAAGCACCAGGTTTTAGGCATCAGGATGAGGTACTAAAAAAAGAAAAGAAAAAAAAAAATCATAGACAACAAAAAACACAAGTAAACTTCTCACTGATGGTCATGATTGATTCTTTCCTTATAGCAACAGTGTTTCTGTGCAACATGTCTTCATCAAGATCCAGTAAATAACAAAACCACAGAAAGGAGAAAATATACAGAAAGCTTTTTTTTAAGTCAAATAAGTTTACAAACAATAAATATGTAGAGTAAGTTAAGAAGAATTAAAAAAAAAATAAAATTAGAATAAACACGCACACACGCACACACGCACACACACGCACATAATTTCTCAGTTCAATCAGCCCGAACAAAATAGTTCCACCATGAACGTTTGCGTGCCAAACCTTGGTGAGCGTAGATGAGCTTCATATTATGACCTTAATTCAAGCAATGATATTATAGAAATGTTTTAATAAATGTGCAGTGCTCAAGGATTAAACTCATTTCATATTACACAATCTCTGGGTTTCTGAGGATAATGATATTGGCTTTGTCCCTGCCCATTTTACAACAGGAATATACATCAAAAAGATCAATTTGGAAATGTGCTTTAGTCAGTGCCCGTACTGAACAAATATAAAGTGTTGAGTTCAATCAATGCTGGTATATTTCCTTATACTTTTTTTTAAACACCCACATGCATTTACATCTATGGATAAATATTCCTTTTTTCCTTTATATTTGAAAATCAAACTCAAAGGTCATTAGCATACGTAAACCTTTTTTACTATTTATCCGCGTGTGTTTTTGCAGCAGTAGAGTTTTGTTCCGAAGTGTTGCGCCACGTCTCCTATCAGAAGTGTGTGTGTTGAGTGGGGCCCTCGCAGTTCCCTGTCCTCCCCTGAAGGCTTTCACAGTTTGTCCGTGTCAGGAAAGGAAAAATAAAAGGTCAAAAACCAAAAAAGAAAAAAAAATATTGTAGTTGTGGGGTCCTGCCCCCCCCCCCAGCCGCCCTGCCACATCAGTCTCATCACTCGTCGTCGTCGTCTTCCTCCTCTTCGCCGTCGGACAAAGAGGCGCAGGGGCGGATCTGGCGGTAACCATCCAGCCATTTCTCCACCATCTGGGTGACGAGCGGATGGTTGCGACGGCGGGAGCTCTTCTGAAGAGCGACGAGGACCCCGCCCTCCGTCACACAGCAGTCCAACCACTCTCTCAGCAGCTTCTCCTGCTGCTCCTCGTTGCCCATCTGAACGTCGGAGACATAAATATCCATCAGAGGGAGACAAAACACAATATCATACACTTCATATTTTACTCGCGCAAATTTTCGCCTTTTTACCATCCTCCCTGCGGAGAAGATAGATGCTCTTCCTCATGTGAAGCAAGCATTTTAAAACTTGTTTAGTTTGCATCTTGTGTGCGGACGTGGCTAATGAGGAATGAATATTCCTTACACATCAAGCACAATGCTGATCTGTTTTTTACAATTAAAGGCCTTATCCAGCTGATGCTTTCCAGGGATGAATCCTTTGCTAACTGCACAATCACTGCGCCTTGTGGATGTTCCAAGAAAGTAGTTTTGGCCTTGTATTTGCTTCAGAAGTTACGTCTTATATCATAATAAGTTCATAATGACACCGGAAAACAAACAAACAAAAATCAACATCTATCTGTCGGCACAACAGAAAGCACATCCGGGTTTAAGGGAGGTCCTTACTTCCTGCGCTGAGAGGAAGTGAATGTGAAGCAGTTTCCTCTCGCTGTCGACCAGTGGCAAGAACGTGACCGTCACATCGTCGTCCGTGTTGAGGTTGGCGCCCGCGCCGCGATTGTCGAAGCCGTCGTTCTCCATGGCCACCAGCGCTGAGAAGTGTCCCCGCGTGTAGCCCAGGGCGATGGGGCTCTTCCAGCAGAAACTCTGCTCCCACAAAAGGGGCAAGTACACACCTGCGAGGGGTCACAAAAATCCAAATCAAATTTGATTCATGGATTTCTTCCATTTTTCTGCCCATGCATGTGGGAAGATTTCTTAACAGTCTGATTCCAGCTTCATCTTTTTTTGCTATTCTCTAAAATTGCTTTTTTACGATTGCTTTCACGCGTCTTAATTGTGACTAAAAATTTAGTTCCCACTTGAAGCAATTGCTCAAACATGTTCGCACATGTACATGTATTCGCAACCCCAGTACAGTAACTGCATATTTACATTCCACGACTGTTTACGCCCTTACACATATAGCAATGGTGTTTCTTCAGCTTTGTAAAAAGAAAAATAAAGCAGCTCACACACCTGGTGAATTCCACTGAGCGGGCTCTGTTTAGCAACTTGCCGTAACCGCTCTGTTTTTTTAACTTTTTTTTTTTTTTACAGAGTTCAACATGGTCACCGGTTACTCTGAGCACACACCTTAACTCCCTATTGGTGCCCACATGCACGTCTCCCTCTGTTTCACATCGGCTCCTGGCAACAGTAAGTCCCTGTTCCATCAGGAGGGGCTTCGCCGCAAGCAGCCTGCGCTTTCAGGGCACTTTCATCATCCTCAGTAACAGCAGTCAACAGGCAAATTAAAGCCAGATTGTTTTTACTGCGCGCCATGAGGAAGGGCCTAACTCTCATCACTTGCACTGGGGCTTGACTCGGGGATCTGACCGTTTACTTACTTTTATGTGTATTTCATGTGTACTGCGCGTTTGTGTGTTGGTGGAAAACGGCTCGACGCTTTACAAGGCACTGCTGAAGGTTCTCCTCCGACAGAAAAGACGCTCATTGTTCTCGGGCAGACTTTACGAAAACAAGTGTCTCAATGAAAGACACTGATGAATGGAGTATGTGGCAGTTTAGAGGGGCAGCTACAGTATGTTAGATATGACAGCTATGCAGACACGTGGAGGCTAGGGCCACTTTAAACCTAATGCCTACTGGGGTGGAACAACACAACAGAATTTTTCGACAGTTGGTCCGGGGCGACGTGGGGCCGAGCTGCTCACCTTGAAAACGGGTGTACCCGAGCGTTTCCCCACGGAAACTTTTGTAATATTTCACTCCATAGACGATGATTGGCCTGCGAAGTATGTGTGCAAGAACGAAAATGTGGGTCTGCTCCAAACTGGATCCTGGCTGTAAAAAGACAAGTAAAGAAAAGGGTTGAGACGGCAGGTAAGATGCTGGGCATTCCCTTTGAGTGCATGGAGCCAATAACTATTTGAAACATAGTTAAAAACGGTTAAAACACACAGTTACACCAGTTTCACACCCTGATACAAAAACAATCCACCAAATACTTTGTCTATGAGGTCATGCGGAGCAGAGGAGACTGAAGAAGCGCTGTCGACAGACAGGATGCACTTTCGGATTAAGTATACTGTGGTGAGAATAGGAAAGCTTTTTGCATTATTCATATGTCATTAGCGTGTCACATTTTAAGCATTACCATGTTGATATCAGGCCCCACCGACCATTTCAATGCGAATGTGTATGTACCTGACTCGCCAGGGAGAGAATAAAAGCCCAGTCCTCCTGCCACTGTTCCTCCCGGAGGGAAAAGTGCAAGCCGAAACTTTGGGAATACCACGACTCCCACTCTTTCCAGCGCGTGTAAAACCTGCAGACAAAAAAAAAAAAAAAAAAGGAAAGAGGAAAACAAATCTTTATTCCTTTCTTGGCATTCTTCCACGTGTGTTGCATTTTAGAGTACGGTATTTATACATTACACCCGAACAATCATTAAGTCAAACACACTCACAGGCACAGGTAGAACCACTTTTGGTGCGCCAACATTCAAACTATCCTTTAAAAAAAAAAAAAAAAGAACTATCTCCTCCAAGTGTTTTTAAAAACTTGACTGAAAGCCTGTAATTTCAATATCAATATTTCAGATCGACAGATGAGACTGCACATCCAACCTGGGTATTTGGGCAGATCCACTAAAAACACAATTTAAATTCTTACAGTTATAAAATGTTAAATAGCATGGCGGTAATGAATTTTTCAACTGTTAAGATGCACTTGAGAATGATTTAGAATGAAAATGCATGAAGATGTCACTCAATTTGTATTTTAGAATGGCAGCCCCCAACTAGCGGGTCATTCGGTACCAGGCTGCGCAGAACAAAGCGGACAAAAACGACTGTCATTTTCGAGTGATTGTTGGTTACACTCTCGGGAAGAATAAATACATGTTGCTTTGACTGATTATCAGACTGTGAAAAGTTTTGTTTCGATGGCTGGATTCTCTCACAGTTCCATCAGACGCAACTCACTAGTTGGCCTGAACATTAAGCCATAAAGCTCACTAAAAAGTAAGAAGATTCAGCCATCTATGGAGAGATTCTACTCAAAGAGGAAAAGCCCAGAGACAGAAGGAGAACACGAGTTTCAGGGAAATGACAGGTGATTCAAGTGCATTAAACCAGGTGGGTTATTTTTTTATGCTCTTTTATTTTTAGGCCACTTGTAACGTTGGATTTCGTCATTTTTATCCCCCACGAAACCCTGAAGGCTGGTCCATTAAACGATAAATGTTCCAATGCAAGCATTAATGCTCTGCAGAGCTGCCGAGTGGGGTGCAGCATAACTTGTCAGAACAGTGTTTTTGTACTGCAGTCCTGGAAATGCTGTCTGCATCTGTGCAGCAACAGATGTGGACATGATAGGCCCCCCTGAGAGTTGATTTTATGTATTATTTATTTCATACATGCCAATACTGCAATCCAAAATGTGTATTTAGTCAACTAAATCGGGACAAAAAGAGTACCTCAAAGTAGCCAAAATTCTGTCAATAAGCAAGAACGTGAACTGAGGCTTAACAGACATCTTTTCCGAGACCCAAAAAGCGTTTTTTCAAAGTAACAACAATAAGCCACTATTATTGTCATTATCATTATGGTGATTACAGTCTCCTGTGTTTTGTTTTGTTTTGTTTTGTTTTCCAAATTAAAATTATTTTTTAAAGAATTCTTAATATTGATGAATCAGAAAAAAGTCATTTAGCTATTTCAACGATACAGTTTATCAATCACAACAATTCAAAAACAAGTTATGTTTTGGAATTATTCAATTTTATTTGATAAAGAAAAGTGTTTGATTTACTTTTTAAAGACTGTCATCCAAAATAATTTACCGTGTCTCATACAACGTGAGTCCTTTGTACTGCTGGATAGCGTGTTTGTTTTTGGATGTGTGCTTATGGAAAATAAGCTTTTTGCAATTTGACAAACAGAGCTTCAAACCTCCAGCAATAACTGTCAGAGACAGCAAAGGGCAATGAGTGTTTTCAGTTCAGCCATATCAAGCAAAATAACAGTTGCTGTTTAAAAGACCGTTAGTCACGTGAGCATATTGCAGTTTCCATTTTGCAGCATCACTTCTTATTCTGCATGATTTGTGTGTTTAGGCAGCTTTGGCTTTCTCAGAAGGGTCTGCATAAACTGTAGTTGTTTGTACATGGAGGAGCCCCACCCCATGGTGAAACTCAGACAGCAACATGAGCCAACACAGTTTTTTTTTCTCCCCTGGCCATTAAGTTTGACACAGGCAAAAAAAAACACTTGACTATAAATTGCATCCATATTTTGGCAAATTCTACTATATTCCATGTTCACAGTTGGCCCAGTTTATTTTTAATGATCAAATTCCATGAGTCTGTTCCATATTGAAGAAATCATAGGAGCCTTTGAATAGCAAGGTTATATTGACCAGCCCTGACAGATTTAGCCATTTGTTTTTATTTTAGGTACGTAAAGAATGACCACTAGAAGGTTCGGACACGTAGTGGTATCAAGTAAAGAACTGTTTTAAATCTGAATAAAAAAGGTTCCTAGGCCTCGTCTCAAGTCAAACTCACCAGTGAGAACAGTCATGTAAGCTGTCGTGGAGGGTCTTGCGGAGCACGGAGTCCTTGTCATATATGCCCCACGTTGCTTGCAACACGGAGTCAAGCAGACAATCCCCAGCTGTGCGATTCCACAGCGCATACAGCCGACTGTCCAACCTTGTTCCCAGCTCTAAGGACCAGTTTATGATGGGGGACTCCTCTTCGAGCTCTGAATAAATGGGGAGGAATTGTAAAACGTTAATCCTTGATGATTCAATGTGAATACATGATGTCAAGTGCTATAATTACATTAACTAATTGTGAAGAGGGCAGAGCGTTCACAACTCGTCTAACACCACTTAAAAGAACGTGTTTGTGTGTGTGTGTGTGTGTGGGGGGGGGGGGCTGACAATCTGTAATCATAAAGGCATAAAGTCATGTTTTAAAAAAAAATACAAAGTTGTGATTACATTAAGAGCAAAATAAAATAAATACAGAGCTATGATTTACAATTAGTGACATTTTGAGGGTTTGACTTAGTGTAAGATATGATTGGCGCAAGCTGTGACATACAGTAACACTAAAACTATCATTAAAATGGAAACACTTTTTCCCATATGTGGTTGTGTGTGTGGCGGGGGGGGTTATGAAAATGCATTGTAGGAACAAAAAGTAATAATAATCCATCTTTTTCTTCCTTAACTTGTTATATACAAATCTCATAATGACATGTTTCACCACTGGAGGATGGCAATTTACAAAATGGTCCGTGTTTATGCAGTAGAAAGATGTGTATTTTTCAGAAATGGTGCTGCATGAAAAGCTTGACTGAAACAGCTTCCATTTGTCATCGACAGGTGTGAGGATGGAAATTTCTGTATCCTGTCTTTTATCAGACTCAACTCGACTGAAGATCTATGCACTCCCCATGATAGCCCTGATCGGCTTGCCGCTTGCCTCGTGGAGGTTTATGGACTGAAACATTGCTCAATACGAGCCAAAAGGACGGCATTTGATAAATTTGCTCCAATTTTCGTCTTGACTACATGCCTAAAAAGGGTGTGGCTGTTTGCTCAAAAGGTAGAAAGCCTGACAACACCCAGTTGGTTGCCTTCCAAAGCCACCTGTAACCCTGTTCATCGGGTTCAAAGTAAAAGGAGAGGACCTCAGGCTATTTGCTGCCTTGGAGAAAAGATTCAGTCGCGTTAGTAACCCTTTTCAATGTACGAGTGCAACTGCCTATGGTAGTGGTTGTCAGGAAATGAGCTCCTGACTAAGCTTAACTTTGCTCGGTCCATATGCTCTTCGACTCATGCTATAATGATAGAAAGCTCGGTTTCCTTTAAAATATGAATTGAAACCTGAAAGGGTGGAACATTTGATCTCATAGTTAAGATCTCTCACTACTAGATCTGAGGGCGGAAATTACTTTCTCCATGTGCTTGAAATTTTGACGTAGCCTTTTGTTGGGCTGTGGAAAATATCTTATTTACTACTTTTGGCTTTCAGTTTACAGAGCTGTGAAAAGATGACAACATAACCAGATAACCAGATCAACATGCTTTTGTTTTCACTATCACCCGTCTCCTTTCTTTACACAGTAACATTGCTATAGTGATATCTTTCTGTCCTGCAAACCACATACCATTCACCCCCTTAGGTGGTTGGAGTGGATTATCATCAGATTTAAACTTCTTTTAACCGTTCTTTCCCTTAGCCCATTAAGCTGAAAAAGGAAACTGCGATTACTGTTCTAATTAATATTATTAAATCATATTTCTGCCCAAAGTGATTAAATACAAGCAGACAAAGTTTTGAAGGTAACCTCGGTGATTGGAAAAATACACACGACTTTGTTGCAGAAAAGCGATACCCTTTACACATGTGGTTGTATTTGTCGTGTAATATAAACATTCAGGGGGAGGTTAGAATCAGGGCCCAAAATTCATAAAACTCAATTAAGAAGATTGGGGTAGAAACGACTATTACACATCACAAAGAAGGACTCCATTGCAGGGAGAATGGAGTTGGCATGAGAGAGGTAATATAACATTGCCAGGATTTGGCATATATCCCACCGTAGTATCGAGTAAGTGAGGGGGGCTCCCTATGTTTGCCAAGCCACCAGACCATAGTCATCTGGGATCTGCTTTCTTTCCCTCTTATTGCAACTGTAGTCATACGTAAATAGAGCATGCACTGTGCTTACTGCCACACTAAATTATTACACAGAAAATGTCACCTTTTTGTACATCACGGTCCAGAACCTCATCAAACAGTTTTTCCTGAACTGCAGGGGGCAAGTCCTCAATATCTGAAACAAAGGAGCCAGAAAGAATGAATCAATGACAGGATCAAGGGGGGATGGGGATGCTAAATGAAATTTTAGATTCACAGTCATTTCATTTCCACCAATTTTACTTAACCGTTGTATCAATACTTAAGAAATACAAAATCCAAGTGCGAGGCTTGAAATCTCAGAAAAAGCGAATTAAAAAATGTTTCTGTTAAGACCCAACTCAACTAAGGCAACCACATTTTGTTTTTTCAACACAGCTGCTTTCTCTGCATATGCGTAGCTCTCGTCCACACAGTATCGTGTTCTTTTACTGAATGCACTGACTGTGTGAACTGAACAGAATGGCTTTCTATAGTGGCGAAAAGCCAAGGTTTCTATTGTCCAGACCACACAGCAGAACACAAATCTTTAGCCCAGCTAGCAACAACAGACGCAACCAGAATAGCTGTCGTTGACAGACATTTCACAAGAACTAGTATTGTAAACATGAAATCTTGAAGAGATATTGGCGAGCATGCTAAATATAGTTTTGTTATGAAAAACACGCATGCGCAGTTTCTGCGTGTGCTGGCAGACATTATGAAAGAACCATACTCAGGCGGTGACTGGAGATGTCCTTCGTCTCCTGGCAGTTGAAAACAGACAAGTGTTGCATTATGTCCTTTCAGCAACCAAACAACAAGCAATTTCATACCCGGCAAGTAAACAAAACAACTATTCAATCGCATACTTGGCAAACCAAAAGGCAAAGACAAACTCAGGGTTTTAGCAACAGAATTTAATTAACCTTTTTACAGAATACAGAAAATCCACTATGATATTATGTGGATGTGCAGCATTTTTGCCAATTGGCACCATCCGGGGGATGCCAGGGTTTGGGTATTTGTGATCATCTTGTCACACTAGGGTACTGACCTGCAGGTAGAGTGAAGGTCACCAGGTCAGTGAGGAAATAGCACGTGAAATCCCCTTTCCGCTGATGAAGAGAGGCGGCCACCTCACGGCGAATCTGCTCTGTCAGCTCAGGACACACCATCGCGGGAATGCACTTGGCTGCCTGTTGAGAGACCTGCAGGAGTAGAGGTAACAAAATCGTAAATTTGATCAATAGAAGTATGAATAGAGAACAAAAGCTGTGAAGAAATCACTGGAATGAATCAGAAAAAGGAAAAATAAGTGCATACTTTGCCATATTTTTTTAAACATTTTGAAGAGGTGTGAAACTGCAGAGAAAGGCACAGAATTTTACTGCAGAAGACGTAAATTAAAAGGGGAAGCGTCAAAATAATACCTAACATTACGTCGACAATATTGCATCTCAGAACAATCATTCAATAGATAGATCCCATTACATCAGTTTGTGTATGCCAGGTAATGGATACGTTGGCATTTTCTTTTTTCCCCTTTTGTTCTTTTAGAGGAAAAAATTAAGCGGAACAAAAACAAAACATGTGACCGGAGTCCCTGCTTTGACATATTTTCTGGGCGTGATCCAATTTCTCATGGGTTACAAAGTGACCCACTCTGAAAATAAACTGGGACAGTGACAAAGTGGGAGGAGAGGTGTCGGTGGAGATAATGGGATAACAAAACGAGGAGCAATCTGAAAGCAAGCAGCAGTCCACATGAACCTATGTGATACCAGTGACCGACCTTTTTACAAACACCGCCTTCCCTGCGGATTTCCACAGGAAAACGTAGCATTTGGTTTGATCTGCTTTTGTCTGATTGATTAATTGGTTATGTTTAGGGTTGGTCAATTTTAAATTGTCTTTGGTCAAGGCCAATTTTACACTGTGATTAATACAGAATCATACTGCACATTGTGATCATAGTCTGTCTGAGAGGCTATGTCAAGTTACTGCAAAACCAATACAACAACATGAAGGAGATTCCAGTAAAGGGAGGGGAAAACATGGTTGCATACAGAGAGAGCTGTATTTGTGTACAAGAGTTCACATGGGACTCCTACAGCTTAGAGCAAATTAGATTTTGGCCTTTCCAAGAGTTTTTTTTTCTTTCCACACCAATTTGAAATCATGACCCAATTTACAATAAAAAAACACAGCAAAATTAAACTATTTATCTTCATTCATCCATCGGGTTTGAAATCACACTAAATTATGCAGCAGGTATCTGTTACACTTATGTTAGTTTTGTTACAAGTGAATGAGTTCCAACAGTAAAGTGGCTGAGTGCAAATGATTAAAAATAGACCCAATTGGAAAATGAAAATTAATACAAACATAAAGGAGTCTCCAGACATTGTGTCATGGGAAGCAGAGTAATGATTTATTGCTTCTCTTCACTGACCTCTGTGAGGAGCACAGCAAGCATGTCCTGCCTCTGGAAGCGAATGGCAAGGTGAACCAGCGTGAAACCGTCATCAAACGCTGACGGTCGATGCAACAAGCGAACCTCATCTGACGTTAGCTGTCTTGCGATGTCACCTCCCGATGACTTGTAGGCCTCAACGGCGGCCAGATCGCCTTCCACCACACCTGTCATGTAGACAGAAGAATTGGTCATGTTCCCTCAAACATTGTCACCATACAACGACAGCTGTGACTTCTAATCAGAACAATTTACATGTCTACTTTTCTGACAAAACAAAATCAGACACTGGCGAGCATGCTGACTCCTGTGGTTGAAAAAAAGCCAGAACTCACACTGATGAAGGACAAAAGATATGATAAATAGACCTTTTGTCTTGATAACATCCTTGTGCAGAGGACATCCAGTCCTCAGCCAAAGAGGGTAAAATATTAGAGACAAGAATCTGATTTAGCTCTGTGTCAGTAGTAACCATAGGACAGTATGATCATCAAGATGTGACCACACCATGCATAGTTGGCTTTTTCTTTTGTTTTGTTTTGTTTTTTTAAACTCAGCCTATACGATCATGTTAGGTGGAAAGATGCTTTGCCACAAACAAATGTAGCCGCTCACTTTGCTTGCTATTTATACAATGCCACTCATAACGACTATCAGCATAGAAACAAGAATACTGAGTATTTTGTTTTTGCACTTTTTTTTTTTTACATGCAAAACAATCACAAGAAGAAAAGCGACCTTGTTGCTCCATGAGACATTTTAATTTTCGGCTTTCTGTTTGTGTGTTTTTCAGTAGTAAAAAGGAGCTTATAAATAGTTAAAGAATGCAAAAGTGCAAACAGAGGTTGAGTCAAAATGAAATATAGATGCCTGTTTGATCACTGAAAACGAAAAATGACAAGCTCAACTGATTCTTCACTTTTGAGCTAGTGCTGAAGGGGAAAATTGTGATTTGCTGGTACATTGGCTGGTACAAGATTCTGGACCTATGGTCAAAATATATACAGTATTTTACAGCAAAATGTAAAATGTTTCAACTAGTGACTTCATCAACACAAGTGAAAACTTTTAATATTATCAAAATATAGCTCCTTTCAGCATATAATACTACAACAACCAACTTCACTCAATCTAATGGCTATAGAATGATATTCTAATGTTAGAAATCAATCGATTTAATGTCAGGTAGACACCCTCCATCCAGGACAAGTTTTAATTTAGATAGAAATGGCAGCCTGGTTGAATCCAATGCTGGACATAATTATAACACTATAAAAATATTGGAGACCATTATAATGTTACACTGTTTAATATCTGAAAAGAACATTGGATTTTATTTATATCAGGCAATCATAAAAAAGCCAGAATCTGCAAGTAAAATCTTCTTACCAATATACGGGTCAGTCTCTTGAGAAAAGTTAGTTTCAATATAGGTCACAAATGCTAGCCTTTAATGCTGTTAAAGTCACCATATTTTGCAGTTACACTAACATATCTAGACAAGTGTGATATCAGTGACAGAAAGAAACTGCAAAGTGTCGTGATAATTTGTGCTGAAAAGCTCAACAATTTTTTTCTTTGCTCGTCCAGCAAATGCGGTTACTACCCATGTAGTATTCTCTCGCACATTTGACAGTATTAAAACACTGCTCAGCTTTTGTTCTCGCTTCAAAAGACCACATACAATGCTTAGCTGCATAATCTGTGTGACTGAGAAAGAGTGAACGAGACATGGAGTGGGCGGAAGGACTCGCTGTGCCATGTGGAGCTGGCTAGCACTACCAGAGATGGAGAGAGAAAGTACACAATAGCAACACAGTGTGACAGAGGGATCACAACCCTTCCACAAAGCACTGCACTCGTGTGGGTTTGTCTGTGGCCCCGTAGTCACTCCTGTTCTGCAAAGATCCTTTAGAGAGCGCAGAAAGGCACATATTGGTCAAACATCTAGACGCAGATTAGACGCAGATTGGAATGAACAGATCAAACCAGTCAATGCAGGTCCATTTTCTACTGGTCATGAGCAGTTCAAATATCAACCATGAAAAGTTCTAACCTTTTAAACACACTTAATACAAAGCCAATACTTGTGTCAAAATGTTGTAATGTATACATTCTTAGCTGTGTTTTTCAGCATGAGCCCTTTCCTCAATGTCGGTATGTTCATCTGTGTTAAGAATTAACTTTTTCTTAACTCTAAACGACAATATGAAATTTGACACGAGGTGTAGAAAAACTTGGTTCTGTGATATTGAGAAATTGCATGACATCATGGAAGCTGCTGTCCTGATTACGGTCAATCCAAATTGGGATTGGATTTAAAGCATGACACAGGAGGTAGAATGATCGTCCTTGGAGCCGAACATCCCTGATTCAATTCCCGGCTCCTCCTTAGGTGGCCAAGTGTTGTTGAGCAAGACACTACACCTCTAACTGTTCCCCTGGCACTGCTAGACGCCAGCGAACTACTCATGGTTCTTCCATGATGGGTTAAATGCAGAGGACAAATTTCCCCATAAGGGATTAATAAAGTATACATCATTATAGAGCTGCATTTCTTGTTATAACAAGGCAAATTTAAATACTTGATGTTGTTGAAGAATATGTCAACACAAAAACTGAATATAAATTGAATGTAAATTCAGATGAAAATAATATCTTGGTGTGAAATAACACAGGTTGCACTGACTGTTTAGTTTAGAGGACATTTTAGAGCAACTTAAAGAATACTCCTTTGTCACTCATCTTCAGGACAGTGGATCAAATGTTTGAAATTACACCTGACATTGACATCATAACCTCGGTTCAACAAAATATTCTAGTTCGTGGATACGCTGATGATAGGAAATTATAATACAGCAAACTGATTGAATCTTACAGATGCAAAAGACCAACCTGTTTCCATATCAGCCACATTATTCGCAGATACCAATAGATCAGTGAAAGAGGTTATCTCGACCTATGTAACTTGTTTGCTGATGTATCCATGGGCTATGGTCTAAAGATAACAAGATGATCAGTTTTCCCTTTCGTAGCAATCCATCTCATTCGTAATCTTCTTTGAGACATAAAAAAATGAAATGATTTTACCTTTGCGGGTGAATCATTTGTTTGTTTTATCTTAAAGTTGGCTGCTATCATATTGAACCCAGTCAAATTCACGGTGAGAGAGACACCATTTACACATGTACAAAATGACCTTTAGTGTCATCTATAATAAAAACAGATAATTCTGTGCAAACAATTCTACACACATGATTAAAACCAATGGGGTCAATGATTATATAATTGTTTAAAATCAAGAGCCACAAGAGCTGCTACCTGCACAAGAGCTGCTACCTGACGGAAAAGACAACAGCTCTTAGATACTTTCATATATATCAGAAATATTACTTTAATTCCACTAAAAATTAATCAAACATACGTTACTTGGAAGGATCTAATAAAAGCCAAACATTGGCTATTGAAAATAAATAATTTAATGGTTTCAAAAAGTTAGGATAGTGTTTAAAAAGTAAATAGAACAATATGATCTGCAAATCTGTTTGGACGCATAGTCAATTCAATGCAGAACAAGGACAAAATACTTGATGTTTTAAAAAATGAAATTAATGTTGTAAATGTGTAACATTTACAAAACACACTGTTAGAAAATGGCACTGCAAAGGACTGTAATGTCACATAGGTGAAGCGGACAGATGGACAGGGGGAGCTCTTAAAGAAAGGGCAAATGTGACGTCATGAAGGAGAAGCACACACTGTGTGTAAAATCACAGCAGATTCATGATCAACCTGTGCCAAATGGGCACTTTAATACTCATGGAAACTGTGTGGTGAATGGTCTGTTTTTGAGTGTATGTGTGCATGTGTGTGTGTGTGTGTGCGTGTTTGTGTGTGAGTGTGTAGGCTGTGATGCCACGGTGACTGACAGACACTGCACTGAGGTTTAAAAGACAACCAAGAATATCAAACACCTTCTGTTTTTTAGTTAAATTATACATGTAAGCAACACTGGTTTATTTGATGCAATGTCCTTTTAAATGCAGGGGTGAAGTCCTTGCTGCAGCACAAGACTTATTTATTTTTGACTATACTTGTCATGCTATTTTTAGTACAGCGGGTCCCTTTGTGAGCTATAGAGCATCATGGCTTCTGTTTACATAAATGTATTTGGCATCTATGTATGTGTCATTGAAAGGGAACCCTTCCAAGCAGCAGAGGACAGACCAGCTTGACAGACTGTCCTCAACACAACTGGGCTTTATACCCTTACTGTCTGAATATATCCTCTGGGACTGCAGCTGGGTCAGCCTTCCCCTTCTCCAAGGTTTCAAGCCCCAATGAGACAAGCACCACAGATATGAGGGAATTCCCCTCATTGTAAAAGTGACAGTGAAATCCCAGAACAAGTAGTGTGATACCAAACAGAAACAGATGACAAATTTGGGCTTCAGTGTAACACAGGAGAATTGCTGGGAACAAATTGTGAACAAGAACTGGAACGTGAGTGGGCATATAGAACAAATTCTGCCTAGATATGGCAAAAGCAGAAAACACAATTAGATAGCGGTGTGAGAGAGAAAGAAGCAATCACTAGTTCTTCTTTAAGTGTCCATCCTCCCACTTCACACTCACCAGTCTACAGTGTGGGTGGCTAAACCCTTGCAGTTGTGAAGGGATGTTTCAAACTTGCTGACTGCAAAGGATTTCTAAGCATACAATCTCTGCATCAGCTAGATTAACCCAAATCATCTGGGCTTCCCTGTATAAACGGGACTCTTAACCAACTACTTTGCAGGTGGTTAAACTAAACAACAAAGGTACAAAAAACTTTAGGGAGACCCCAGTTTTGCAATGTCTTGCATCATTTATTTGACTTATTGCACTCTTCAAAGAGAAAATGCGAGACAAGCTGGTTGAACATACTTGAAAATTATATTTTTGAAACTCACCAACACAGGCATTGAGGAACAGCCAGTCCGTCCTTCTCATCCTGTTCTTTATCTGCTTCAGTCTTTTGAAATCCACCTCTAGCTCCTCTTTACTTCCAATCCCAGCCCCCGACGCCAGTTCGATTCTTTGAAAGTCCATGTTCATCTCTGACTCCCGTCTCGAGGAAGGGGGAGACCTCCGTTGGCTGCTGCTACAGCCCCCAACTACACCTAATACACCTCCAACTCCTTGACCACCTACATGCCCAACAACACCCCTTCTGTTGTCCCGATCCTGTTCATTCAGTTTTGAAGAAGGCTGTTTGCTCTCAGGCTCCGATGCCAGCTTGATGGGTTCAGCTAATAGACTATTTGACCTGGGGTGGTCACACACCACGCATTTGAGTGCTTTGGACCAGTTTTCATAAGTGCAGGCAGAGCAGGTCCAGTGTTGTGTGTGAGTGTTGATCCGATTACGATCATTATACTCCTCACAACTATCTGTAGGGGGGGCTGAAGGAGCAGGGCGGCAACCGGACCCTGAGGTTTGAGGTGACTCTGTGGGGCTGCGTGGCTGCTGGGTATGAAGTCCTAGATGGGTAGCATGCTGCCCATGCTGCTGCTGTTGAGCCTGTTGCCGCTGGCATAGGCACTGTGTACAACGGATGGCACGGGGCCAGTTTAGATACGTGCACATGTGGCAAGACCACTTGCTACTTGTCTCAGGTACATCAGCGATGCGCACACGGGGTCTGGCACTGGAGTCTGGGCAAATAAGCAAACTGGAGCCACCTTGGGATGGACTGTTGCTCAGATCTGCTGGGTCCCACTGATGCAAACTGGCATCAAGAGCAGGGCTGCTCTTGAAGGGCTCCTCAGTAATGATGGCACCTCTGCTGGGCCTCTGAGCACGGCACATGGTGCACTTGATAGCTGATGGCCAGTTCTCGTATGTGCAGTATTCACAGGCCCACTTGACAACCAGCTCGGTCATCGTCGCGCCACTGCTGAGGAAATCTTCCTGCCGTTCAGAGACAATCTCAGCTCGGCAGATCCACTCTCGCAGAGGTCACACAGCAAGAAGTGCCCTTAAGACAGAAAAGAGCAGGCTACGTCAATAAAATGTAATAATATCATGAAAAAGAAATATATTTTAGCTGCAAAAACAAGATGATAAACAAATAAAATGCAACATCTGATAAACTCATCCATCCATCATCAATGATACTTATCCTGAACTCAGGCTTGTCGGGATGCTGTACCAGCTGTCATTTGTGAGAGGCAGGGTACCCCCTGGAACATTCATCAGTCGATCAAAGAGCCACATACAGAGATGAAGAACCATTCATTCTCTCTTTCACAAATCTAGGCAATATAGTGTCTCCAATCGACCTGTTGCATGCTTTTGGACTGTGGGAGGAAACCGGCGAACCCAGAGGAAACCCAAACAGACACGGGGATAACATGCCAACAACAGAAAGAGAGGTCCCCTGTTGGAATCGAACCAGGGACCTTGTTGCTGTGAGGCGGAAGCGTTAACCACTGTGCCACCCCTGATAAAATCACTGCAAAAAAAAAAAATAATGAATTGAAAAGAAAACTTTTTTTTTTGCTTGTACTTTGCTTCATCTATGTGGTTATCAGTTCTTCCTACACTTACATAACTATTTACTTCCAGCTTCAAAGCAATAGTCATCCATTCATCGATGATCTACCGCTTGTTCTACACTAAGGGTTGTGGGAATGCATGTCCCAGGTGTCATTTCCCAGGAGGCGGGGTACACCCTGGACTGGTCGCCGGTTGATCATAGGGGCAAATTTAGAGACCAACAGCCATTCACTTTCATTAACAAATCTGGGCATTTTTTCCAATTCATTCTGAGTAACCTCCTGCATGTTTTTGGATCGTGGGAAACTGGAGAACCCGGAGGAAGCCCACACAGACACGTGGATAACATGCAAACTCCACACAGAAACCCTCCCTGTTTGAATCAAACCAGGGACCTTTTTGGTGTGAGAGTAAGTGCTGACCACCATGCCACCCCTGATAAAATCACAGCAAAAAATTAAGGAATGGTCAAGACAACTTTTTTTTTTTTCATCTATGTGATTATTAGTTCTTCCTTCACTTACACAGCTATATGGCACACTGTTTACGTCCAGCTTCAGAGCAGTCCTCATTTATAGCACCATATCAAACACGGCCAATGTTGAGAGTCCCGCTGGGAAGCGAAGCACTGAACCTCCACGCTTCTATTAAAACTTGGCACTTATTATTAACACATACAGCAAGTTATATATATGGCTAATAAAAAAGAAAGAAAAAAAAAGTGCCTTACAACCAAGCCGGGTAACGGGAGACACAAGGACAGATGAAACCAGACACCCAGCAGGGAGGCGCGTGACTGGCTAAAACACTTACTGATGCTCCGCGACTGAATTTTCTACGAAGCCTCTTACCCGCATGTACCGAACACAAACGCTCAAAGCACACTTATATGTGTTGTTTTTTCTACAATAATTAACAACGGGTGACATGCAGCTTGCATTGACGTCCGGATAGATGCAGTCCCGATTGCGAGTCTATCGTACTGTGTTTACACCACGCCTCCAAGTTTACCAACACACCGTGAGAAATTTAGCACATTTGCACGACCCCGCTCCCCCGCTAAGAAAAGCACGCTCCTTGGATAAGATGTAATAAAGCGTGCAAGTTTATACTGTGGTTTGGTTTACTTAAGTCACGATCCACCAGTTTGTAAGGGAGAAATATTTCTTGACTAGTAAGTCAAACACGCCGACATGAGTGACAAGGTGGTATTTTCAGTTGACATTGCTTAGCTAATCAACTGGGATGCCGTGTGAAAATATACAGGTGAGATAATTTATATACTATTTCGGTGTCCTAACATTACAACTACTCGAGGTAAACTTGCCGTCCAGGCAGTAATTACAACCAGCTAGCCAGCTGCTCGCTAATATAATGGGATTTATATTCAGACCCCCCCCCCCCACACACACACACACACACCCACCCACACACCCACCCACGCACACCCTGTAATTTTTTG